>SJYX01017677.1:114453-143052 GCA_006410675.1 Oreotragus oreotragus | reverse complement strand
TGGCGGACGCAGGCGTTTGCGCTGCTTTTCCGCTGGGCGAGTTACTGTTGGGCTTGTAATCTGTTGGTTTTAATTGTTCATTTATTTTTCCTTCCTGTTATGTTGCCCTCTGTGTTTACAAGGCTTGCCACAGACTCGGCAGGGAGAGTGTTTCCTGGCGTTTGGAAACCTCTCTTCTTAAGCTTCCCTTCCCGGGATGGGCTTCCCTTCCAGGGACGGAGCTCCCTCCCCACCTCCTTTGTCTCTTTTTTTTTTTTCGGCTTTTATATTTTTTTCCCTACCTGCTTTTGAAGTCAGTGCTCTGTTTTTCTGGGTGCCTGATGTCCTCTGCCAGCATTCAGAAGTTGTTTTGTGGAGTTTGCTCAGCCTTGAGATGTTCTTTTGATGAATCTGTGAGGGAGAAAGTGGTGTCCCCGTCCTATTCTTCCGCCATCTTTTCTGTTATAGATATTACATCTAGTTAGTGGACATCTTTTAGTCATTTTATTTCAAAAAATAAAGATATTTATAAAGTCTCTTGCAACTATATTCACAGTGTCAGTCCTCTAGTTCAAGTCTTTCCCCATGAGATTTTTTTAAGTTTTTACAACGATAGTAATTGTTTACTGTTGGTTCTGCCTCTCATTTTTATTCATTAAGGTAAACAATTCCCTCTCCCTTGACTTGTCCTGCTAAAGTGACAGATTCTAGAGTGGTACATTTTCCTTGTGAGCATTTTTTTTAACCTTTAAAACAAGTAAAAAGGTGGGAATTACATTTCCTGTTTTAGTGTCCAGGGAATTGAAGATCAGAGAGATTATCTAAACGACGTATTCAGGGTCACCCGATGAAGAAGTCATGAGTTTAACCCTGATCTACATTCCTTCCACTGTCTTTCTTCTATTTAATTTTTGTATCATTGCTTCCCTGATCCCACAAATGGCTATACAGTTTTTATACCTATTGGCAAATTTCCCTCCAGAAATTGCACCAATGTACATATATTCCTACCAGAGTAGGAAAGTCTCATTTTCTCCAGTCTTCATCATTCAGTTCAATTCAGTTCAGTCGCTCAGTTGTGTCTGGTCTTTGCGACCCCATGAATCACAGCATGCCAGGCCTCCCTGTCCATCACCAACTCCCGGAGTTCACTCAAACTCATGTCCATCGAGTCAGTGATGCCATCCAGCCATCTCATCCTCTGCTGTCCCCTTCCTCATTATTAGCTAGATTTTCCTTTTTTTTTTTTTTTAGAATTAGGAGGTGATTATTATAAAGATTCTTACTGGGGTAGAAGGTGAGAATAATCTGATATCTCAGGTATTTAAAAATGGTAAATGTCAAGCATTTGTGTTTGAGTGTGTCAGTCAGTTCAGTTCAGCCACTCAGTTATGTCTGAGTTTTTGTGACCCCATGGACTGCAGCATGCCAGGCTTCCCTGTCCATCACCAACTCCCGGAGCTTGCTCAAACTCATGTCCATCTAGTTGGTGATGCCATCCAACCATCTTATCCTGTCATCCCCTACTCCTCCTGCCTTTAGTCTTTCTCAGCATCAGGGTCTTTTCCAAGGAGTCAGTTCTTCCCATCAGGTGGTCAAAGTATTGGAGTTTCAGCTTCAGCATCAATCCTTCCAATGAATATATTCAGGACTGATTTCCTTTAGAATTGACTGGTTGGATCTCCTTGCAGCCCAAGAGATTCTCAAGAGTCTTCTCCAACACCACAGTTCAAAAGCATCAATTCTTCAGTGCTTAGCTTTCTGTATAGTCCAACTCTCACATCCATACATGACTACTGGAAAAACCATAGCTTAGACTAGATGGACCTTTGTTGACAAAGTAATGTCTCTGCTTTTTAATATGCTGTCTAAGTTAGTCATAACTTTTCTTTCAAGGAGTAAGCATCTTTAAATTTCATGGCTGCAGTCACCATCTGCAGTAATTTTGGAGCCCAAGAAAAGAAAGTCTGTCACTGTTTCCACTGTTTCCCATCTATTTCCCATGAAGTGATGGGACCGGATGCCATGATCTTTGTTTTCTGAATGTTGAGCTTTAAGCCAGCTTTTTCACTCTCCTCTTTCACTTTCATCAAGAGGCTTTTTAGTTCCTCTTCTCTTTCTGCCATAAGGGTGGTATCATCTGCATATCTGAGGTTATTGATATTTCTCCCGACAATCTTGATTTCAGCTTGTGCTTCATCCAGCCTGGCATTACACATGATGTACTCTGCATATAAGTTAAATAAGTAGGGTGACAATATACAGCCTAGACACACTCGTTTCCAGATTTGGAACCAGTCTGTTGTTCCATGTCCAGTTCTAACTGTTGCTTCCTGACCTGCATACAGATTTCACAGGAGGCAGGTAATGTGGTCTGGTATTCCCATTTCTTTAAGGATTTTCCACAGTTTATTGTGATCCACACAGTCAAAGGCTTTGGCATAGTCAATAAAGCAGAAATAGATGTTTTCTGGAACTCTCTTGCTTTTACAGTGATCCAGTGGATGTTGGCAATTTGATCTCTAGTTCCTCTGCCTTTTCTAAAACCAGCTTGAATATCTGAAATTTCATAGTTCACATACTGTTAAAGCCTGGCTTGGACTATTTTGAGTATTACTTTGCTAGCATGTGAGATGAGTGCAATTGTGTGCTAGTTTAAACATTCTTTGGCATTGCCTTACTTTGGAATTGGAATGAAAACTGACTGTTTTCAGTCCTGTGGCCATGGTGGAGTTTTCCAAATTTGCTGGCATATTGAGTGCAGCATTTTCACAACATCATCTTTTAGGATTTTAAATAACTCTACTGAAATTTCATCACCTCCACTAGCTTTGTTCGTAGTCATTCTTCCTAAGGCCCACCTGACTTCGCATTCCAGGATGTCTGTCTCTAGGTGCATGATAACAGATAACATCATGGTTATCTGTGTCATGGAGATCTTTTTTGTATAGTTCTTCTGTGTATTTTTGCCACCCCTTCTTAACATCTTCTGCTTCTCTTAGGTCCATACCATTTCTGTCCTTTACTGTGCCTGTCTTTGCATGAAATGTTCCCTTGGTATCTCTAATTTTCTTGAAGCGACCTCTAGTCTTTCCCACTCTATTATTTTCCTCTATTTCTTTCCACTCATCACTGAGCAAGGCTTTCTTATCTCTCCTTGCTATTCTTTGGATCTCTGCACTCAAATGGGTGTATGTTTCCTTTTCTCCTTTGCTGTTGGCTTCTCTTCTTTTCATAGCTATTTGTAAGGGCTCCTCAGACAGCCATTTTACCGTTTTCCATTTCTTTTTCTTGTGGATGGTCTTGATCGCTGCCTTTTGTACAATGTCATGAACCTCTGTCCATAGTTCTTCAGGCACTTTGTCTGTCAGATCTAATTCCTTGAATCTATTTGTCACTTCTACTGTGTAATCATAAGGGATTTGATTTAGGTCATACCTGAATGTTCTAGTGGTTTTCCCTACTTTCTTTAGTTTAAGTGAATTTGGCAATAAGGAGTTCATGCTCTGAGGCACAGTTGGCTTCCAGTCTTGTTTTTGCTGACTGTATAGAGCTTCTCCATATTTGGCTGCAAAGAATATAATCAATCTGATTTTTCTATTGACCATCTGGTGATGTCCACAGTCGTCTTTGGACAGAGAGTCTTCTCTGGTAATGTGTAGAGCCTTCTCTTGTGTTGTTGGAAAAGGGTGTTAGCTAGGACCAGTGTGTTCTCTTGGCAAAGTTCTGTTAACCTTTGACCTGCTTCATTTTGTACTCCAAGGCCAAATTTGCCTGTTACTCCAGGTATCTCTTCCTACTTTTGCATTCTAGTCTCCTATAACAAAGAGAACATCTTTTTTGGGTGTTACTTCTAGAAGGTCTTGTAGATCTTCATAGAACCATTCAACTTCAGCTTCTTTAGCATTACTGGTTGGCTCATAGACTTGGATTACTGTTATATTGAATGGTTTGCCTTGGAAACAGAGATCATTCTATCATTTTTGAGACTGTGTCCAAGTACATTTTGGACTTTTTTTTTTTTTTTTTTTTTCTGTGATGGGTACTCCATTTCTTCTAAGGGATTCTTGCCCACAGTAGTAGATATAATGGTCATCTGAGTTATATTCACCCATTCCAGTCCATTTTAGTTCACTTATTCCTAAAATGTTGATGTTCACTCTTGCTGTCTCCTGTTTGACCGCTTCCAATTTGCTTTTATTCATGGACCTAACATTCCAGGTCCCTATGGAATATTGTTCTTTACAGCACTGGACTTTTTCCATCTCCAGTCACATCCATAGCGAGCTGTTGTTTTTACTTTGGCTCCTTCTCTTCATCCTTTCTGGAGTTATTTCTCCACTGATCTCCTGTAGCATATTGGGCACCTACCGATCTGAGGAGTTCATCTTTCAGTGTCCTATCTTTTTGCCTTTTCATGCTGTTCATGGGGTTCTCAAGGCAAGACTATTGAAGTGGTTTTCCATTCCCTTCTCTAGTGGACCATGTTTTGTCAGAAGTTTCCACCATGCCTCATAACAGCTTGGGTGCCCTAAAGGCCATTGCTCATAGTTGCATTGAATTAGACAAGGCTGTGGCCCATGTGACCAGTTTGGTTAATTTTTTGTGATTGTGGTTTTCATTCTGTCTGCCCTCTGATGGATAAGTATAAGAGGCTTATGGAAGCTTCCTGATGGGAGAGACTGACTGAGGGGGAAACTGGATCTTGTTCTGATGGGCAGGGCATGCTCAGAAAATCTTTAATCCAATTTTCTGTTGATGGGTGGGGCTGTGTTCCCTCCCTGTTGTTCGACCTGAGGCCAAGCTATGGTGGAGGTAATGAAGAAAATGGCGACCTGCTTCAAAAGGTCCCATGCACCCACTGCCACTCTCTGTGCCCCCGACCCTACAGAGGCCACCATTGACCCATGCATCTGCTGGAGACTCCTGGACACTCCCGGGCAAGTCTGAGTTAGTCTCTTGTGGTGTCACTGCTCCTTTCTCCTGGGTCCTGGTGCATACAAGATTCTTTAAATAAGCCTCAGTGAACTTCTACACAATTACCTTTAATTGTGTCAGGGCTTAGAATCAGCTGGAGTGTTAGGTCTCTGCTGGAATTGGCTTCTGGGTATGAGACAGAGTTGCAAGCTACTGGCTAACTGATGCTCTCAGCAAACACTGGGACCTGGGGCTCCTCACTGAGAGGGCTCAGCAATTTTCTAACCCTGTCTTCATAGCCTAAGCTTGGTTTTGCCACCAAGCTCAGCAGACAATTGGCCCTGCACTGTCATTCCTGTTGACTCAGAGAAAGATACACTTCTGATGGACTGTGTTCACTGGAAATGAGTATGGAATCCACACTCTTCTCCAAGCATAAAGAGGTTCTAGCTGCTTCCTGGAGCTGCTCATCCATGGCATTTGGTCCTAAGATGTTCTAAAGACTATAGTTTCCTGTGGTTTTCTCCACCTTCTCCATTTCAGCACTGCCAGTCAGTGCAAAGAGCATGTGAATCTTACTTTCCTCTTCTTAGAGTGCATGGTGGTGGTACTTCAGTCACTAAGTCAGGTCCGACTCTTACAACCCCATGGACTGTGGCCCGCCAGGCTCCTCTGTCCATAGAATTCTCCAGGCAAGAATACTGGAGTGGGTTGTGCATACTTTTTTTTTTTCTTATCTGCTATAATTTCTGGCCTTCCAGGAAATAAATGTTGATACTCTCTCTACCTTCCTGGTAGAGAGAAAGAGGGAATTCTAGAATCTGGAGCTTGCTTTAATTAGGATTCTTCCAAATGTAGACCCTAAAATAAGAACCTGGGTTCAAGTAGTTTATTTGATTAATCATTCTAGTTGGCACAAGACAGAGAATGAGGAAAGTGACCCAGGGAAGGGAGAGAAGATGTAAGGGATGTATTGATCTGTGGGGTTACCACTGTGAATAACTGAAACTCAGTCCTCCTTGAGAAATCCTGAGAAACCATGTTGAATGTGGTTCATAATTGAAGGGTGGAAAAACTGGGGTTTATCCACCCCTTATTGTTAGAAATCGTCTCTTGGTACATTGGATCCTTGGCTGCTGATTGGTACACACTTCAAAAGTGATGACCCATTGATCACAAAACAAAATAACTTGGTCTGTATTCACTACTATATATTCTCCATCCATGGATTCCAAGAAATCATTTTATCCTTCTAGCCTACTTTTCTGTATAAGTTTGAAGGCGTGTGTGTGTGTGTCTTCCTGATACTAACAGCTGCTGAGGGAGTGGAGGCAGTGTGCTGAGAGGGAATCAGATGAGGCTGGCTTAGCTGGCACTGTGCCACTGGGGCAATTCTACTGCAGCCGGAGACCTATGATATGTCAGATTGGAATCAAACTTCCTATTGCTGAAAATCACAGTGCCTCTGATCTCAGCACCATCAGATAAGCTGCCAGAAAATAACATCTTAGATATTCATTTAACAGGAGGCAGGGGTGTTGATAGAACTGTCTGGCTTTGAAAATTCCTACAAGAAGGCAGAGCCAGCAAAACTTTAGTAGAAACACCAGAGAGACAGAAGCTAAAAGTATGGCAGAGACAAAGGATGTGGGAATCTTTGAAATGTGTTCCCTTTTAAGAACATTAGACAAGCACATGGCAGAGACTGCATACCCCTTAATTATTTCCTGGCCTCTGTGCTCACAAACAAGCACCATTTCCAGCATGAGAAAAGGGAAAAGAATGATTATAAGAAAGCACAGAAATGTTCTAGAAATTATTCTGGCGGCCACTTGCCTTAAGAACTGGGATGATGCTGGATCTGGGGACACAACCTGAATGACACAACCTTGCTCTTTAGAAGCTGTGAGGGTACTAATCATGGTAATATTCCATCTGTTAAGTCTTGACCCTGTGGTTTCTCTCTGCATTCCCCGTGCCTACCCCCAAGGCCTGGTCCCATCATTTCCTACACAAGTCACTGAAAAACCTTTCAGGGTCCTCTTTCTTTTCTCACACTGTATACTGCTCTAATATTATCTCTTCCCAGCAGAATATTTATCACATCACGCCAGTGCTCAAGAAGTGGCAGAAATTTCCCCGTTGCCTATAGAACAGAACCTGAGGAGGTTCTCTAGTTCCTCACAAGGATGGTCTTCCAGTGGCCCGCTTGACTGATTCACCTCATTTAATCAGGCAGGGCACAGTGCTATTTTTGACACATCATACACTAAGTCTGGGACCAAGCCATATATTTATTTAGTGTTTTTCATCACTAGGTATTTAGCTGTGTGGCTGTGGTCACATCTCTTACTCATCCCGTATGTAAGTTTACTCATCTAGATGAACTCTTGATTCCTTTTAAGTGCAAAAAGTCTTTGCTTTTAGACATTAGCTAATTTCCTCTTCTGGGTATGATAAACTAAAACCTCATGAGATAACTTCTCTGGGCAGAAAATAAGTATACAATTTGGTCACAAATCAAAAAAGCACCTACCTGATGGTATTGGAGAGTGAACAGAGGCAGACAGACTCAACTGAAGAGTGTACACGGGAGGGTGGGCGATGGTTCACTATAGAAGTCAGTTCTTTTATCCGTGCTTTTTGACTAGAGCTCAGGGCACCCCTCACAGAGCATAGAGCCAGTGGAGTACAAGTGGGAAAACCGTCATCTTTCTGGCTTGGAAAATAAAGAAAAATGAAGCTAGGAAGCTTAATGCTCTGTGATGACCTAGAGGAGTGGGATGGGGAAGGTGGGAGGGAGCCTAATGAAGGAGGGGATGCTATTTATACTTATAGCTGATTCACATTGTTGTAAAACAGGAACCCAAACAACCTTATACAATTAGATTCCGATAAGATAAATACAATTTTTAAAAATTGCTCATATTTTTCCTATTAATTCACTTGAATTTTGATATGTTTGGTACCAGAAGAAAAAAAAAAAAAGAGAGTGGGGAGATCACGCCAATGAAAACACCTCTAAGATCTGTCTACGCATATTTCTGACCCTTGAACCACATGTCCATGGAACAGAATAAGAGTTTCAGCCAAAGATTAAAAAAAAAAAAAAAAAACCCTGATACCAGACCTAGATGTGTATAAGAGACAGGGCCATGGTGGAGTTTTCCAAATTTGCTGGCATATTGAGTGCAGCANCATCTGAAATGATTTTGGAGTCCCCCAAAATAAAGTCTGACGCTGTTTCCACTATTTCCCCATCTATTTCCCATGAAGTGATGGGACCGGATGCCATGATCTTCGTTTTCTGAATGTTGAGATTTAAGCCAACTTTTTCACTCTCCACTTTCACTTTCTTAAACTGAGTTGGAGAACGTCAAAGCTGTATATCGTCACCCTGCTTATTTAACTTACATGCAGAGTACATCATGAGAAACGCTGGACTGGAAGAAACACAAGCTAGAATCAAGATTGCTGGGAGAAATATCAATAACTTCAGATATGCAGATGACACCACTCTTATGGCAGAAAGTGAAGAGGAAGTAAAAAGCCTCTTGATGAAAGTGAAAGTGGAGAGTGAAAAAATTGGCTGTTTCTAACCCATGGTTGTCCCTCAGGTAGTGCTTGTGAATGAATGAATCAAAAGAGCATTTGCTATTGGTATTCTTGATTTTCCCCAGATGAGTAAACTGGAAAATTACTTTGTGTATATGAGAATATAGGTTTTGCTTTTTTGCTTCTACTTGTTAGAGGATGCAGAAAAAATTATGGAAAACTCTAAAATACCATGAAACGAAATACAAGACAAAATAAATCCTGGAGTCCTGGTAATAATTAATGATGTCATGTATCTTCTGAGTATGTGCATGATGGCCAAGTGAAAAAGGCCAGATAAATTCCAGGTTATGTCAGGGGAAGTATGAGATCATAAATTCTTATTGTATAATTATATCATCAATTTTAAGTGAAAAATAATTTTTAAGAAACAACTACGGAATGTCTTCTAATGCCTTACTGCAAGTAGACTATTTGAAAGAAATCTTAGAGAAACTGCAAAAATCTAAGGAAACACTGTCTGAGTTTGAGTTTTATGAACATAAATGGTTTAGATAAACTACCACTTTCCTAAAATATTCATAGAGCTATAGATGTAAAGAGGATATTATGGGAGTGTGCTCTGACCCAAATATGGGGAGTTCAAGAAAAAATAGTCACTCACCAAATATTTCCTTTGTGTCAGGATATTTGCTTGCTGCCTTCATATGCATTTACACAAGAATCCTCAAAACACCCATACAAGTTAGATATTACCTCCCATTGAAAAAATGGAAACACTGAGGCTCAGACAGCGTTCAATAATTTGATTGCTGAGATTTTATTTCAGATTTGCCTGATACCAAATTCCAGTTTCTCTCATCAAAATCTCAGTGTAATTAAACAGTAGGTCATGTGTTTCTGCCTTCCTATGGAGAAAGTATTAGGACAAATCTTTCCTTCCTGTTAGGCTCAGTTCAGTTCAGTCACTCAGTTGTTTCTGACTCTTTGCGACCCATGGACTGCAGCACGCCAGGCTTCCCTGTCCATCACCAACTCCTGGAGCCCACTCAAACTCATGTCCACCTAGTTGGTGATGCCATCCAACCATCTTATCCTGTTATCCTCTTCTCCTCCTGCCTTCAGTCTTACCCAACATCAGGGTCTTTTCCAGTGACTCAGTTCTTCACATCAGGTGGCCAAAGTTTTAGAGCTTCAGCTTCAGCATCAGTCCTTCTAATGAATATTCAGGACTGATTTTCTTTAGGATTGACTGGTTTGATCTCCTGGCATTCCAAGATCCAACTTAAACTGTTTCCCTCTTCCTGCCTAGCTTTTCTTCAACCTTTCCTTTGTTAATCCTCACTTCTTTTGCATGGGCTTTGCCTCCATGAAAATGGGCAGGAATTGGGTATAACGTAAGCTGTCCACATTAGATGTGGTAGGAACTATTCAGATGCCAAAGTCCCCACTATTACTCTGGACACTACAACTGAGTGCTTCTGATCCTTTATTATCATTCTTGCACCGTTGCTTTTCTCATAAAAGAGTTCAGAGGCATCTGCCATATTTATTGTTCTCATGTTTCTACCCAAAGTGGGAAATTAAATACAGATTGAGGAAGCCATGCAAGCTCCACTCAGCTGATCTTGCTCATTTATGTTATCTGCCTGTCTTGGAGACATTTGAGTTTGTGATTCCTGGGATAGAAACATTCCATGAGCCTTTCAAGGTGACACCAAGCCCATTTGATAAACTCATCTCTCTTGTATGAAGAGAGGTTTAGAACGTATAGGTTTTAGCAGCATTTCTCCTTTTTCTCTATATTCCCTGATTGTTTTCTAAATTAATAGTGTCCAAGTACTGGATTATTTAGGCCAACTATCACATCTGGAAAACTGGTTAAAATATATATCCCCTATGCCCTGGCTGTCAAGATTCTGATTCAGGGTTTGGAAATATGATTTTTTTAGCAAGTTCCCCGGGTGAATCCAATGCACTGCTGTGTTCAGTAACCACTGACAAAGAAACAACTCTACAGGGAGCGATACTTTAGGACATGTATCAGGCTGGTGGAGAGCATTTGAAGGGAGGCAGAATGTCTCAGTACTTATTGCATTGCAGTTATAGACTGTTGAATAAGCCTGAATGATCAGTTTTATGTCACAGACACCATTTTCATATTTTCCTGTCTCCACCGCCCGCCCCTACCCTTTCCCCTGACCCCAGCAGTTTACATCCCAGGCCAGTTAAGACTCTGTTTCTGCAAACTCTAAGAAAAAGTAGATTCTGGAGATTTTGAAAAGAAGCATAGCTCTTCAAAACCCTCACCTTCCAGACAGGGACTTAGGTCTTATGAAGATAAAATTTTCTCTCTTTTGCTCTCTTTGCTGTAATAAGCGGACTGCAAATATAGAGGCCATTAGATAGTGGACAATCTCATGTCCTTACATAATTTCTAAGGTTGTTACTTTTTATATAACATCCTTGGTTGGAATTCATTTGGTGTTGAATTTTAGATATGGAGGTTCATTGTATATGCACTCTAAATTAGAGATATTAACTGCTTAGTTTAACTAAGCTATAATTAAGGTATTTAAAATGCTTAGGGTTAATTATATACACTTAAGAGTTTCACATCCCCCTGGTTAATGTATTACATATAGCTAAAAATATGGAATACACATTTGAACTCTTATTACACAGCTGGACCCAGAGGAAGTAGTAAAAAATAAATTGTACTTGTTACCAGGGGAAGAGTTGGTTTCAAAAGGTGAAGCATTAGGTGTTAGTATTTACCCTGAGTACATGTTTGAGTGATGGTTGATATGCAGGACACCTGCGTGAGTAAAGATTTTGAACACAATTTGGTTGGTTTGCAGTGGTGGTGGTTTAGTTGCTCAGTCATGTCTGACTCTCTGTGATACCATCGACTGTAGTCCATCAGGCTCCCCTGTCCTTGGGATTTCCTAGGCAAGAATACTGGAATGGGTTGCCGTTTCCTTCTCCAGGGGCTCTTCCTGACACAGGGATCGAACCCCGGTCTCCTGCCTGGCAGGTAGATTCTTTCTCATCATCCAAGCCACCAGGGAAGCCCAGTTTGGGGTAGTCATGGTTTTGGTATTGTCTTGTTCTCTAGAACCAGTGGTACCAGGTATTATCTTGGAGGATAAAAGTCACAGCAGTCTAAAGAAGTAGGAGTTTTAAGTTTTTACTTGCAAATGTGCTCCATTTATTTTGGTCTAAAGTATAGCCTCCTTTCATCTTTTGGGGGGAAATTCACTGAATTGAAGAGAAAGAAAGCCACATCAGATCTTGGTCAGGTTCCCTCAAGAAGCATTCATTTAGAGCTCACTTCCAGGTTCAGAGTTGAGGCTTTCCTGGCTTTTGTTCTGTAGTGTTGTTGCACTTGTGTGTCATTTTATAAACAAAATGGTGTACAACAGAGTGCATTTATCACACAAGAAAGGCAAATTGCAGAGCCATGGAAGTGAATTTCATTAAACTGAAAAGCTTTCTCTGTATTATGATTTTTACTACTGGTTTATAGTAACTCATCAACCTAAAATAATTGGAGAGTCAAAACTCACCTATTAAATGGCCTTACTTGATTCATTATATACTCCCCCATCATCAGTTCTTTGCCCTAGTTTCTGATACAATTTTTGATGATTGTGGTTGTCTATATAACCAAATTTCTTAAAAGTTTTCTTCACTAGTAAACATTTAAGGAATTCTGTTTTAGTAGCTCCCAGAATGCACCTGAAGTGGATGTTAATGTGAAGTCTGATGGCTACATGGTGCCGCAAGGGTCTGGAAAATAGAAGGAAAGTTATCCCAGGGTCATATTCTGGCCAAAGATAACAATGTGCTTAGCTCATGCAGAGAGTTATATTAAGCTGTCATCCTTTGAAGGGTTTCACGGGATTAAACATGGATGGGTTTGCAGTGTGCAGATGTGCATGGCTTCAGACTGGAATGTTGTCTGTTTGTGCTAGGGGTATTTCCGGACTCAGTCCAAGACCTAGAAGTGTTGACAGGGATCTCGGGTGAAGTATAGTATCAAAGACCACTGGGAAGCTTTCTGTCACCATAGCCAAATGATTTCATCTACAATAGATCACAACCATCCTTCAGATGAGTACAAGCAAGGAAGTTGTTTTCTCTGGCCTGTTTCTTGCTACGCTGCTGTTTTTGGTGCATGTTTGGGTATATGTACACATGTGTGTGTATATTGAGCAGACAGACATATGTCTTGATACCAACAGTCATCTAGAAAGTCATGCCTTGTTAACTCTAAAACTTTATCCTTTGGCATTTACACTTGGATGTGCAGATAGGAAGGCTTAGTCTTGTCAAAACAGTGTTATGTGTCTAAGTGAAGGAATATGTTAAATTAGAATCCTCAGGCTTTGTGACATTCATCATCACCCTGATGCTGTACATTCATGTACATTCACACACACAAACGCACATGCACACACACACACAGGCACACACTAGTGGTGGTTGAGAAAGTAAAAGGGAGTTTCCTGACTCATTTCCAAACAGAAGCTTATTTTCTACCTCAAATTAAATGGCCAGTGTTGCACTTAAAGCATTAAGGCCTCCAAAGTCAATAATTCCCCTAACTCATCACTTTACCCTTCACTTAACATAAGTCACTGTTTCCTCTTCTAGCCATTGCTTAGAAATACATCTTCTATCCTCATTTTTTTATCCATTAGTTCACCCTATCTGGATTTTGGCATAGAGTCAGACATAGATGTATAAATAATACCATACAATTCCACTAAGCAGAACCAACATTTCCCAAGTGTGTATTTTGTGCCAACTTTTGTGCTAAGCACTCTAGGCAGTGTAAGAGTGAAGATTCATGGGCCAGAGTTTATTTTCCTAAGGAGTCTCCAGAGATACTTTAAACTCATAGTCAAATGATCAGTAGTATTTACTGGGCATCTGTGGGGTGTAGGAACTGGCTTGTTGTAGTTGTGAAGCATGTGTTTCAAATGCTTTTTCTAACTTAACTGGATACTCACAAGACCTTTCTATTTCAAGTATTAAGCAACCATGTGGTGACATGACTGAGGGGGTTGAGAGAGGCCAAATAAAAGCACCTGTTTAACTATTGCATGTGAATGGATATAAAGAACATAGCTTTACTCATCATAGAGGCAATTCATCCACTTAGTCATCATCAGCCACCAGCCAAGTCCTTGTGTTATATTTGGATTTTTTTCCATGGTCGTGACAATATGGGCTTCCCTGGTAACTCAAGTGGTAAGGAATCATCCTCCAGTTAAGGAGATCCAGGTTTAATCCCTGGGTCAAGAAGGTCCCCTGGAAAAGAGAAAGGCAGCCCATTCCAGTATTCTAGCCTGGAGAATTTCATGGACAGAGGAGCCTGGTGGACTGCAGCCAATGGGGTCACAAAGAGTTGGGTATGACTGAGAGATTAACCCTTTTACTTTTCACAGTAATATGCTTGTATATATTTATTCAGAAATAGAGGAAAACAACAGAATGGGAAAGACTAGAGATCTCTTCAAGAAAATTAGAGATACCAAGGGAACATTTCATGCAAAGATGGGCTCAATAAAGGACAGAAATGGTCTGGACCTAACAGAAGCAGGAGATATTAAAAAGACGTGGCAAGAATACACAGAAGAACTGTACAAAAAAGATCTTCATGACCCAGATAATCATAATGATGTGATCACTAATCTATAGCCAGACATCGTGGAATGTGAAGTCAAATGGGCCTTAGAAAGCATCATTATGAACAAAGCTAGTGGAGGTGATGGAATTCCAGTTGAGCTGTTTCAAATCCTGAAAAATAATGCTGTGAAAGTGCTGCACTCAATATGCCAGCAAATTTGGAAAACTCAGCAGTGGCCACAGGACTGGAAAAGGTCAGTGTTCATTCCAGTTCCAAAGAAAGGCAATGCAAAAGAATGCTCAGACTACCGCACAATTGCACTCATCTCACATGCTAGTAAAGTAATGCTCAAAATTCTCTAAGCCAGGCTTCAGCAATACGTGAACCGTGAACTTCCTGATGTTCAAGCTGGTTTTAGAACAGGCAGAGGAACCAGAGATCAAATTGCCAACATCCGCTGGATCATGGAAAAAGCAAGAGAGTTCCAGAAAAACATCCATTTCTGCTTTATTGACTATGCCAAAGCGTTTGACTGTGTGAATCACAATAAACTGTGGAAAATTCTGAAAGAGATGGGAATACCAGACCATCTAACCTGCCTCTTGAGAAATCTGTATGCAGGTCAGGAAGCAACAGTTAGAACTGGACATGGAACAACAGACTGGTTCCAAATAGGAAAAGGAGTACGTCAAGGCTGTATATTGTCACCCTGCTTATTTAACTTATATGCAGAGTACATCATGAGAAACGCTGGACTGGAAGAAACACAAGCTGGAATCAAGATTGCCGGGAGAAATATCAATAACCTCAGATATGCAGATGACACCACCCTTATGGCAGAAAGTGAAGAGGAGCTAAAAAGCCTCTTGATGAAAGTGAAAGAGGAGAGTGAAAAAGTTGGCTTAAAGCTCAACATTCAGAAAATGAAGATCATGGCATCTGGTCCCATCACTTCATGGGAAATAGACTGGGAAACAGTGGAAACAGTGTCAGACTTTATTTTGGGGGACTCCAAAATCACTGCAGATGGTGACTGCAGCCATGAAATTAAAAGATGCTTACTCCTTGGAAGAAAAGTTATGACCAACCTAGATAGTATATTCAAAAGCAGAGACATTACTTTGCCGACTAAGGTCCGTCTAGTCAAGGCTATGGTTTTTCCTGTGGTCATGTATGGATGTGAGAGTTGGACTGTGAAGAAGGCTGAGCACCGAAGAATTGATGCTTTTGAACTGTGGTGCTGGAGAAGACTCTTGAGAGTCCCTTGGACTGCAAGGAGATCCAACCAGTCCATTCTGAAGGGGATCAGCCCTGGCATTCCTTTGGAAGGAATGATGCTAAAAGCTGAAACTCCAGTACTCTGGCCACCTCATGCAAAGATTTGACTCATTGGAAAAGACTCTGATGCTGGGAGGGATTGGGGACAGGAGGAGAAGGGGACAACAGAGGATGAGATGGCTGGATGGCATCACGGACTCGATGGACGCGAGTCTGAGTGAACTCTGGAGGATGGTGATGGACAGGGAGGCCTGGCGTGCTGCGATTCATGGGGTCGCAAAGAGTCGGACACGACTGAGTGACTGAACTGAACTGATTCAGGCTAGCTGCCCTGGGCCCCCTCATGGCAGAGAAGGGCTACTTTTGAGATATCTTGATAACAGAAAGGGTGTTAGAATGAGGGAGTTCAAGTCAAGGACCAGGTTTCATACATGTCATTTGCTGAATAATTAAGCTAGGCAGTCACTTGAGACACCGCAGAGACACCTGAAAAATACCTCCAACTAGGATGATATGAGTGTAATAGGATAATGTGAGATACTGACTGAGATCTTTTCCTTCTCAGAGAATAGTGAGGAGTGCAAATGTTCCAGGAGAAGTGGTACCGTAGAGAACAGAGCCATTAAATTCCCCATGCCTGAGCTTTTGGAAAATGCCTGTTTTTTCTGTAAGACTCCCACTCAGTTCCTGACATGAACAGAATTAAACTTGTTTGATGATCTGTGACAACTGGAGTGATAACTGTGGACTGAAAGAGTCAGGGGAATGGAAATGGTGTTCATGAGGAGAAGAAAAGGGAAGAAACACACAACTTGTCCCGTTCCCTCCATCAAATGGAATTGGAGGTTGGCGAGCAAGCGGAAGTATTCACAGAGTTTGTGGGCATCTGTGTAAAGGGACTGTCACTTAATCCCCAGTTGACTGAGAAATAAGACACCAGTGATGCTGATGTGCCTGATGCTACTGGGAATAGGGAAAAGAGCACCACGCAGAGGTGGATTACCAATTAGGCCAGGCAGGCTTGTCACGGCCCACTTGTTAAGTGTTTGGTTTCTGAGAGGTATGGAAAATAGATCTCACCACATAAGCCCCCAGACATGGGTAAAATAGGGAAGATGGGGGAAAAAGACCTTCTTGGTGGGAATTGCTGTGGCAGGGGACAGAAAGAATGGCATGGTCATGCTGCTGTCTGGAGGTGAGCTGAAGAAAGGAAAATTTCTCAAGAGATCATTAATATGGAGACTAGCTGCATGGGATTGAGTCCCCTGTCAAAGAGTTTGGAGGCCTGTAGATGCCACTTTATAAACTACATATAACAAACTAGATCAGCAGTGATGACCAATGGAAAGGGAAAGACATTTGCTTGTCTAATCTATGGCTAATCAGGTGTATTAGATTCTAATTATTGCTATAATAAATTACAACAAACTTTTAAGAGAACATGGGTTTATTCTACAGTTCCAAAGGTCAGAAGTCCAAAACAAGTCTTAAGGACCTAAAGTCATGGTGTCAGTAGAGTTGGCTTCTTCTGGAAGCTTTAGGGAAAATTTCTATTTCATACCACTTTCAGTGTCTAGAGTCTGGCATTCCTAGGCTCATGGCTCCATCACTCCAATCTATGATGCCATCACATGACTTTCTACTGAACCTGAAGTCTCCTGCATCCTTCTTATAAGGGTGTTCGTGATTATATTGAGACTACTCAGATCATCCAGGAAAATCCCCCTACTTAAGATCCTTAACTTAAATGTATTATGTTGAAATTCTAACTTCCATTACCTCACATTATGTCTGTATTTGGCAACATGACTTTTAAACAGATCATTGCTGCTGCTGCTAAGTCGCTTCAGTTGTGTTCGACTCTGTGTGACCCCATAGACGGCAGCCCACCAGGCTCCGCCATCCCAGGGATTCTCCAGGCAAGAACACTGCGGTGGGTTGACATTTCCATCTCCAATGCATGACAGTGAAAAGTGAAAGTGAAGTCGCTCAGTTGTGTTTGACTCCTAGCGACTCCATGGACTGTAGCCTACCAGGCTCCTCCATCCGTGGGATTTTCCAGGCAAGAGTACTGGAGTGGGTTGCCATTGCCTTCCCTAAAACAGGTCATTAAGTTAAATTGAATACGAGCAGATATGAAAGGAGAAATAGACAATAGCACGGCGATAGTAAGGGTTATATTCATCAATGGATAGATCATTCAGACAGAAAATTCATGAGGAAATGCTTGACTTGACCAGTAGACTTAATGTACGCATGCAGAACATTCCACACAACATCAGCACAGTGCACATGCTTCTCAAGCATACATGAAACATTCTCCAGGATAGATCATATCACAAAACAAGCCTTAACAAATGTAAGAAGACTGAAATCATGTCATGTATCTTTTCCAACCCCAATGGTATAAAATAGGAATCAATAATAGAAGGAAAACTGGGAAGTTCACAAACGTGTAGAAAAGAAGATGACATAGGTATCACATGAACAATTATATGCTAATTCATTGGATAACCTAGACTAGATGGATAAATTATTAATACTAGAAACATACAACCTACTAAGAATAAAGCATGAATAAATAAAAAAATGTGAACAGATTATAGTGGTTGTTTGCATACTGGTGGAGAAGGAAATGGCAACCCACTCTAGTACTCTAGCCTGGAAAATCCCATGGACAGAGGAGCCTAGTAGGCTACAGTCCATGGGGTCACAAAGAGTTGGACACAACTGAACAACTTCACTTTGTTGGGACTGGGGTGGTGATTGTGAGGAGGAGCAGAATGAAGAAATTAGAAAGAACACAAAAAACTTCTGGGAAAGATGGATATGTTCAACATTATTATGGGCTAAATATTTGTGTCTCCCAAAATATCACTTGTAGAAGCCCTAACCCCATTTTGGTGGTATTTGGGCCTTTGGGAAGTGATTAGGTTTAGATTAGGTAATGAGTGTGATTCCTCATGATGGAATTAATACCTTTATGTGAAGGAGACTTTTCTCCTTCAGAATGTGCACAAAGAGATTTCATGAGCACACAGTGAGATGGTGGCCATCTGCAAGCCAAGAAGAGAGCTACCAAGATTTGAATCTGCCAGAATCTTCATCTTGGACTTCCAGATGTCAAGATCTTCCAGCCTCAAGAACTATGAGAAGTAATGTCTATTGTTTAAGGCACTCAGTCTATAATTTTTGGCTACAGTAGCTCAGGCAGGTAAAGATCCTCATCTTGACTGTACTGATGATTTTACAGGCTTTTAAACCTTTATAAAGCTGTTTAAAAATAACATTTTCCATATTCTTACTGCATAGGCATTTAAAGATTTCAAAATTCTATCATGAGGTTACTACCAAAGACATTTAGCATCTGCAGGTTACAAGTTGAGAAAGGGATGCAGAAGCATGTTATCCAGTGTGAAATGTAGTTGTTATACAATCAGATTCTCTGATCTATATTGTGATCTGACTGAGAAGCCTGAGCTATTGGCTTCTGGTCCTTTACACTGAAATCCGGTGTTTATTTAGAAATTTCTCTTAATGAAGAAGAGAGATAACACAGCTTTGAATCAGTGACATGAAGTGTACCCTTCAGCCTCTTGAAACAGAACCCAAGACAGAATACTAAACATATGAAAAATTACATGACAGAAATGGAGGAAAATAACCTTAGAGTAGAAAAGGGGGTTCAGTGCCCTACCTCAAGCCCATTTCTTTATTAACCCTCCTCAGGAAAAAGAGTAGATTGTCTTATCTTGAAGACTGCCAGCCTTTTATGTTTCCTAATGCAGAGAGTACGTGAAAGTTGCTCAGTCATGTCCATTGCGACCCCATGGACTATACAGTCCATGGAATTCTCCAGGCTAGAATAATCGAGTGGGTAGCCTTTCCCTTCTCCAGGGGATCTTCCCAATCCAGGGATCAAACCCCGGTCTCCCACATTGCAGGGGAATTCTTTACTAGCTGAGCCACCAGGGAAGCCCTCCTAANTTGCGACCCCATGGACTATACAGTCCATGGAATTCTCCAGGCTAGAATAATCGAGTGGGTAGCCTTTCCCTTCTCCAGGGGATCTTCCCAATCCAGGGATCAAACCCCGGTCTCCCACATTGCAGGGGAATTCTTTACTAGCTGAGCCACCAGGGAAGCCCTCCTAATGCAGAGGGACACAGCAAAGTGGGTAGAAAGGGCCTGGCCTGGGAGTCCCACATCTCTGGGTGTCCTTGACTAATTTACTTGGTGTGAATTATTACTTAGTGCATATAGGAAGAGGTTGCACTGGATGACTTCCCCTGCAATTATCTGTTTTAATTATCAAAAATTCAACAGTAGAGTAAGTTAAGAGCTTGGAGATATTGTAAGAAGTCCGTGCCTGGTGTTTGAAACTTTCATTAGTAAATGTTCAACATAGCCTTGCTCTCCTGCTCACTTCAGCCTAGTTTCTCAAGACTGCTTATGCTGCACTATGCTCATGTTTTTTTTTTATATTTTCAAATGCTGGCCAACTTTCAGAACAATAGAATTGGATTTGTTTTATATCCAATGTATTTAATGAGCCTTCTCCACTCTAATCATTATAAGTTACAATAGGACAAAATTAAAATGATTCTCATGTTGGAGGAGTTGTTTATCCATTGTGAGAGAGAACAGATTATTCCAGTCGCCTCTGAACATCTGAAAATTTTTCCTAGCAAAACAAAGGACATCCCCAGAAGCGTGAACAGCCCTGGTTTGAGGATACACTAAATTGCAAAGCTGAGGAGGTAAATCTGAAGACTGCTGTTTTCAGAGGGAGAGCCTTGGTTCTTTTTTTGGCCCCACCATAAGAATGCTTCATCCTGAAAGCTCTGACAAAGTTTTCCAGCATTCCTATATTCAGTGGTTTCAAGGAAAATGTAAAAGCTTGTGAAGATTCCAAATGAGTGAATGAATAAATCTCAGTAAGATTCCAAATAAGTGAATGAGTTAAATTCTTGAAAAGCAGTTAATTTATTTTTTTAAGTGGAATGGATTCTCCCAAATAGGAGTACATGAGAGGTGAGTGAAATTGGTTATCCCCCTCACATTTTCTTAGTGAAACGGATTATCCATTCGATGCTTGGTAAGTATGTTGAAAATGAGGCATCCACCCTGCCTCTCACACTCTACTCTTCCAGCCTAGCTCCAATGAAGAGGAGAAGAATCCTTCCAGAGCCCTTGCCCATAGACAGGCTGCTTGCCTGATGCAAGAGGTGTTTAATAATGCAGCACTGCTGAGAATGACTGTCCCCCGACACAATGCTGGCCTTTCCTTCTTGATATTATTAGGTTTAGCCTATTGTTCATACACCAAACCTTCTGAAATCT
Source organism: Oreotragus oreotragus (assembly GCA_006410675.1). Lineage (NCBI taxonomy): Eukaryota > Metazoa > Chordata > Mammalia > Artiodactyla > Bovidae > Oreotragus > Oreotragus oreotragus. Next base: position 122,342 of record SJYX01017677.1, on the reverse strand, counting down.
ATTGTTATAAATGACCCTGCTCTTTTGATGCTATTCATCATTTCTATAAATGGAACAACCCTTCCTCTTAAGGTAGATATTTCCTTCCTATTCTCACTTAGAATGTGAGATGGACAGTTTCTAATAACTACATCTATGTGGTGTGGTAGTATGCCATTAAGAGACTCAGATTTTGAAATTAGATGAGATGAGGCTTATTCAAAGAGTTCATTTGCCATTAAGAACATCACTTCTAGATAGCCTGACAAACAGGTGTGACAGTACTAGCTGTTAACAGTAGCTAAGTGAAGCCACTCAGTCGTGTCCGACTCTTTGTGACCCCATGGACTGCAGCCTCCCAGGCTCCTCCATCTATGGGATTTTCCAGACAAGAGTACTGGAGTGGGTTGCTGTTTCCTTCTCCAGAGGATCTTCCCACCTCAGGGATTGAACCCCAGTCTCCTACATTGCAGGCGACGCTTTATCCTCTAAGCCACCAGGGAAGCCTAACAGTAGCTAAAGAGTATGGAAAAATATAGATGACATCACAATTCTCAACTTTGTCTCCTGGGGGAGGTTCGTGGAGCATATGTGTGTGTATGTATGTGTGAGAGTGTACTTTTGTGTGGGAAGAACTGATTAAGCGGTCTGTGTAAATGAGAGTAGTCTCTCATTTATCCTTCATTAAATTATATTTATCTACTCATTAAATTGTCTCAGGGGGAAGGCAATGGCACCCCACCCCAGTACTCTTGCCTGGAAAATCCAATGGACAGAGTAGCCTGGTGGGCTGCAGTCCATGGGGTCGCTAACAGTCGGACAGACTGAGCGACTTCACTTTCACTTTTCTCTTTCATGCATTGGAGAAGGAAATGGCAACCCACTCCAGTATTCTTGCCTGGAGAATCCCAGGGATGGGGGATCCTGGTGGGCTGCCGTCTATGGGGTCACACAGAGTCGGACACGACCGAAGTGACTTAGCAGCAGCAGCAGCTAATTGTCTCAACTTGTTTGAAGTGGTGCCTTTTGCTGTGGTGTGTATATAGCCAAGTAGTCAAGCAAATGACCTTCTGACTTCAGAACCGTTGGTTGCGCAGTTCTAGAGGCCATAGTTGCATTGTATTTTGAGTGAATTATATCTCCTGCAGCTGTGTTGTAGCTCTATCTTGATTTCTGCAGCCAGTTTGATGCTGTTTTTCAAAAACAGGCTTTCTTATAGAATAGCCTGTTTAAGGCCTTCTGTGTCTTCTAGAAGTGCCTCCAATGTCTGCCTCACTATCTAGGTTTTTAGCTATTACTGTGCCCCAGCAGTGATCAGTTCTTCCCCATTGTCTGCTATTATGTTTTTTCTTTTGTTTCCTGAAACAGTATGTTGGTCTACCCACTCTGCTTCCTAATAGCATCTGGGTTTGTTCTTTGATAATGCTGAAGTGGGAAAGGAACCTTGCAATTAAATTCTAGCTGTATCCATTACTAACTGTGAAATCATAAACCCTCTGGTCTCAGTTTCTCTGTTTGAACAATGGAAGTAATAACATCCACCTCCTCAGATTATGAGATTAGGTAAAATGCCACCTAATCTCATAATTGGTTGCTCTGCAAATTGTCAACTCGGCTAAACTAATTTCCCCAGGTTTTCCTTGTACGTTTCTGGATAGGATGGACTACGAGAGAGATTCTTGAGTGAGTTTTAGAGGGTGAAAGGGAAGTAGTAGTATAATCAAAACAGTTTTATAGCTCAGAGATACCATTGCTATCTGCAGGCTCACCTCACTGACCGTCTGTAACTGTTCCCCCTATTCCTGACTCCTGCAGTTTCTCAGATTCTTGATCCAGGTTTAGCTCTGGGTTGAAGGACTCAAGCTTCTGGAAGATACCATATCATCAAGATCAGAGGCAAGAGCAACTGGCAAGTTTCAGTGATTATCATGGCTCCAGCTTGTGCTTGTGCCTTCTGGCTTGTCCATGCTCTGCTTCACCTTACATCTATCTTCTTCCGCCTGCTGTGTTCCTTGTGGACTGGAATTTCAACACCAGATCTGAAAACAGCTGTCTTATAGGGACTGCTTAATCAGCTCCCACAGTTACATAACTCGAATTTCTGTAAAAAATTATTTTTAAGCAAGCACAGACTCAAAGTTATGTCTTTTAGTGGTTTAAGTGTTTGAACCTTAGGTGATACAAATTTGATATATAAACTGTAAGTGCAAAGATTATGAAAGGTACTCAATAATAGATAAATGAATGGACAGATGGATGGATGGATAACACAAACTTACTGGCCTACATGAGGATGGTAAAAATGAGAAACTTAAACTTACTGAGCACATACTATGCCAGAAACATGAGATGCCAGCACATGAGATGCCAGAAACTATGCTATGTGCTGAAGAGACAGTTGTATAAAAGTCAAACTAAGTCCTTTTATTCATGACAGTTGCAGTTCAGTAGCATCATTTAGTTTTGTTAACTTTGTTGACAGCTTACCTGGATTCCTGATGACAATGTTTAAAGACCACATGGCACATAGATAATGTTTAGGTTATTAAAGAAGGCGGGCTTCCCTGGTGGCTCAGTGGGTAAAGCGTCTGCCTACAATGCTGGAGACCCATGTTCAATCCCTGGGTCGCAAGATCCCCTGGAGAAGGAAATGGCAACCCACTCCAGTACTCTTGCCTGGAAAATCCCATGGACTGAGAAACCTGGTAGGCTACGGTCCGTGGGGTCACAAAGAGTTGGACACAACTGAGCGACTTTCCCTTTCCCTATTAAAGAAGGCAGATAAGATATCTACATCTTCCTTNAAGGAAATGGCAACCCACTCCAGTACTCTTGCCTGGAAAATCCCATGGACTGAGAAACCTGGTAGGCTACGGTCCGTGGGGTCACAAAGAGTTGGACACAACTGAGCGACTTTCCCTTTCCCTATTAAAGAAGGCAGATAAGATATCTACATCTTCCTTTTTTTCCCCTATACCTTGGCATCATATCTGGTCCATAGTATATATTCAGTAAATGTTTAATGAATGAAGGAAATCTAGAGAAGACCTAGTTCTCACGGGCACGAAAGGAGACGGGGCATCTGTTTCTCTAGGAGATATTGGGTGCTAGTAAGGAGCACACAGGGCTTCCCCAGTGGCTCAGTGGTAAAGAATCTGCCTGTAATACAGGAGATGTGAGTTCCATCCCTGAGCTTGCTCTTGGAAGGAAAGCTATGACAAATATAGATAATGTATTAAAAGGAAGAGACATCACTTTGTTAACAAAGGTTCATCTGTAGTCAAAGCTATGATTTTTCCAGTAGACATATATGGATGTGAGACCTGGACCATAAAGAAGGCTGAGCTCAAATAACTGATATTTTTGAAATGTGGTGCTGGGGAAGATTCTTGGGAGTCACTTGGACAGCAAGGAGATCAAACCAGTCAATCCTACAGGAAGTAGACTCTGAATAATTACTGGAAGGACTGATCCTGAGCTGCAGCTTCCAATATTTTGGCCATCTGATGGGAAGAGTTGACTCTTTGGAAAAGACCCTGATGCTGGGAAACATTGAGTGCAGGAAAAGAAGGGCAACAGAGGATGAGATGGTTGGATGGTATTACCAAATCAATGGACATGAGTTTGAGCAAACTCTGGGAGATAGTGAAGGACAGGGAAGCCTGGTGTGCTGCGGTCACAGAGTTGGACACAACTTAGTGACTGAACAACAACAACAAAGGAGGAACACTGGCCACACTGACCAGAGTTTCTATTCGTCCCATTAATTCCTCCCGTAAGGNCCAAATCAATGGACATGAGTTTGAGCAAACTCTGGGAGATAGTGAAGGACAGGGAAGCCTGGTGTGCTGCGGTCACAGAGTTGGACACAACTTAGTGACTGAACAACAACAACAAAGGAGGAACACTGGCCACACTGACCAGAGTTTCTATTCGTCCCATTAATTCCTCCCGTAAGGAACATTCCAACCAGATAGGAAACTCTAGGGCTGAGGGGTCTGGCTCTTTTTTGCTGACATTATCTTTTAGCAGATAGGCCATTTTCCTGGCATAAGCTGGTTTGCGGTCTTGGGCTCTTCAGGATCGCCATCTCTTTAGAGTATGATATTGACTTAGCCATGATTTTTCCAATACGTTGTATGTATTTGATGTATAGGATATCTAGAGAAAAATACACACTGTAAGGCAGGCTCTGGTAAGGTTACTGCTTACCAGGGATTATGCTAAAAATAAATAACAAAATTATGGCATGGATAGCAGTAGTCAAAACAGGTATCCAGAGTCCTGGAGGTCCCCTCCTTGCCTTGTTTTAATCCTTTAAGTTCTGGGTTCCAGGAAGATTCAAGAAGTCCTGGGAAATGGTTGGTTCTGGAGAATAGCCAGGGGCTCAAAATGGAAGCGTGTTAATATCAGCAACTGATAGAGATGAACTAATGCACAGCAGCCCAGTATCAACTCCGTGCTCACTTGGTTTTCCCAACTCCAGGCATGTAATTCTTGCTGCTGCCAGAGTAGTTTCATAAAGTCTATATTTATAACAGTAAACCAGTGATTTTATAAATTAGGGCTTCACAAAGCCATCCATAGATTTGTTGAGAATCACTGACCCTACATTTTGCAGTACTATAAATTAAGTGTATTGCAGTTTTTAGCTTAATGTAGGTAACTTATTGTGAAAGTAGTTTATCTTTTGGTCTAGATTTCTTCTCTGTAAGTTTGAATTTCACTGACACTTTTCTGGCACACACCAGTGTGCTCTAAGATGTCATATTCTAGTTCTCATCTGTCTTTCGGTCTCTGTCTCACACAAACACACACACCCCTCACCTTCCACCCCTCGTGCGTTGGAATTACTCACTTTACAGCTCCTGATGGAAGCAGTTTGGTGACTGACTTGTGCCGTGGCATCCTACATGTGTGTGGCTTACCAGGAGTGAGCCGCAGAGGCGAGGGAACCTTCATGCAGGCTCCTAGAGCTCTTCTGTGTATCTCCCTCCCCTCCTGTTCTCTGCCCCTCAGATTCCAGCCCCCTCAGCCTTAACCACCTCTGATCTCTTCTCACCTCAATGAGATGGTTGTGTTTTGCCTGTTGAGCCCCTACTACTCCACACCTGCACCATGCCTCCAGGCAGGAAGCCAGGGACTTGCATGGGCTTGCGGTTCGCTTTTGCTCAGAGATCACAGTCCTAGCCTCTGGGCTGTGGAATGTCTGAAAACTTTCGTTTCCTTTATCTTGCTCAGTTTTCCAGTTGTTTTGGTATGGGGGAGGGCCAAGTTCAGTACCAATAACACAATGAGGCAAACCCAGAAGGTCTGCCTTCATCTTTGAGGAGTAAAGACATGATGCTCAATATTCTCTTCTTTTTCTGGGTGCTCTCCCTGTGGGGGTGTGCACATCCTTCTCAACATGCTCTGGCAAAGGATGCTTTGGAGGAAAGAATCACTTTCTAATTAAACTCCAAACAACTGAAAACCATTCCCCTACTTTGAGAAGAGACATGGATGCTATGCCTTGCCTGACTTACTGTGGGTGAATATCACTGGACACTCTCCCCTTTACTAGCCCAGAGCATATGAGTGCTCATTCTTTAACATTTTCATGTCCAGTGTCCTATAAGCTATACATCTCCATGTATGCACCTAGAACATAGGACTCAACACAGAAAGCCTTCTATCTAAAGAGACATGACCCTGGAGGCCTCTCAGCCTTGCTCTGGAGAGGACTGTAGGAATAACATTCAGTTCAGTTCAGTTGCTCAGTCATGTTCAACTCTTTGCGACCCCATTGACTGCAGCACGCCAGACTTCCCTGTTCATCACCAACTCCTGGAGGTTACTCAAACTCATATCCATCGAGTCGGTGATGCCATCCAACCATCTCATCCTCTGTCATCCCCTTCTCCTCCTGCCTTCAATCTTTCCCAGCCTCAGGGTCTTTTCCAATGAGTCAGTTCTTCGCAGCAGGTGGCCAAAGTATTGGAGCTTCGGCATCAGTCCTTCCAATACATATTCATGACTGATTTCCTTTAGGATTGACTGGTTTGATCTCCTTGCTGTCCAAGAGACTCTCAAGAGTCTTCTCCAACACCACAGTTCAAAAGCATCAGTTCTTCAGTGCTCAGCTTTCTTTATGGTCCAACTCTCACATCCATACATGACTACTGGAAAAGCCATAGCTTTGACTAGATGAGCCTTTGTTGGCAAAATAATGTCTCTGCTTTTTAATATGCTATATAGGCTGATCATACCTTTTTTGCCAAGAAACAAGCATCTTTTAATGGCTGTAGTCACCATCTGCAGTGATTTTGGAGCCCAAGAAAATAAAGTCTGTCACTGTTTCCTTTGTTTCCCCATCTATTTGCCATGAAGTGATGGGACTGGATGCCATGATCTTAGGAATAACATCAATGATTCCTATTTGTGTATCACCTCACAGCTTACATAGACTTTCACATCATTATTTCATTGAATCCTTGCAAGTCATCTGTGAGGTAAACAAGGCAAGTAACATTTTCCAAGTTTATCAGAAAGGAACTAAGGACTCCAAAATTCTTCCTCAGGTGTCTTCAACAGCTTTATCCTGAGTCCTTTTGGGTCCATTGTCATGCATGCAGCTTAAATGCTAAGTGTGTGATGTGATTGGAATCATATTACTTTATATAATTTAACAATGTTGCTGCTTCAGTTGTCTTAATTTTTAAAGAAGTAGCCTAAGTTCATTGAAAAGAGTGTTTCAAATGTGCTTGTTCTTTGCACTTCAGTTAATCATGCTTGTGAGGAGCTAAGCTTTCACCCCGCGAGGTCATACATCAAGCACCACTAGTTCAGTTAAGTTCAGTTCAGTCGCTCAGTCGTGTCCGACTCTTTGCGACCCCATGAATCGCAGCATGCCAGGCCTCCCTGTCCATCACCAACTAAGTAGTGGCTTAAATAAATTGTCAGTATAGCCTCTGGATGGAAATAATTCCAGTATGCCAGCCTTAAAATTTTGTTATAGAACCTGATCAGAATGGCCAACATAGCTGTAGATATAGAATAATGAGATGGATCTTTTAGGAGACTGTGGATACAATGATGCACTAGATACCACCAGACTCCCTAGCCAGGATTCACCCCTTTTCTTTTTAAATTATTCCCTAACTTACTAATTTAAAAGAGTAATTCTCTAGAAAAGACATTTAGTCAAATAGTCAAGTAATTTAAAATTTTCAAAGGAAACTATAAGCAAGTTGAAAAGACAGCCTTCAGAATGGGAGAAAATAATAGCAAATGAAGCAACTGACAACTAATCTCAAAAATATACAAGCAACTCCTGCAGCTCAATTCCAGAAAAATAAATGACCCAATCAAAAAATGGGCCAAAGAACTAAATAGACATTTCTCCAAAGAAGACATACAGATGGCTAACAAACACATGAAAAGATGCTCAACATCACTCATGATCAGAGAAATACAAATCAAAACCACAATGAGGTGCCATTTCACCCCAGTCAGAATGGCTGCAATCTGAAAGTCTACAAGCAATAAATACTGGAAAGGGTGTGGAGAAAAGGGAACCCTCTTACACTGTTGGTGGGAATGCAAACTAGTACAGCCACTATGGAGAACAGTGTGGAGATTCCTTTAAAAACTGAAAATAGAACTGGCTTCAGTTCAGTTCAGTCACTCAGTCGTGTCCGACTCTTTGCGACCCCATGAATCGCAGCACGCCAGGCCTCCCTGTCCATCACCAACTCCCAGAGTTCACTCAGACTCATGTCCATCAAGTCCACGATGCCATCCAGCCATCTCATCCTCGGTCGTCTCCTTCTCCTCCTGCCCCCAATCCCTCCCAGCATCAGAGTCTTCTCCAATGAGTCAACTCTTCACATGAGGTGGCCAAAGTACTGGAGTTTCAGCTTCAGCAGCAT
>SJYX01017677.1:60382-112367 GCA_006410675.1 Oreotragus oreotragus | reverse complement strand
ACATGACTACTGGAAAAACCATAGCCTTGACTAGATGGACCTTAGTTGGCAAAGTAATGTCTCTGCTTTTGAATATGCTATCTAAGTTGGTCATAACTTTTCTTCCAAGGAGTAAGCGTCTTTTAATTTCACAGCTGCGATCACGATCTGCAGTGATTTTGGAGCCCCCCAAAATAAAGTCTGACACTGTTTCCACTGTTTCCCCATCTATTTCCCATGAAGTGATGGGACCGGATGCCATGATCTTCATTTTCTGAATGTTGACCCAGCAATCCCACTGCTGGGCGTACACACCAAGGAAACCAGAACTGAAAGAGACACGTGTACCCCAGTGTTCATTGCAGCACTGTTTACAATAGCCAGGACATGGAAACAACCTAGATGTCCATTACCAGATGAATGGCTAAGAAAGCTGTGGTACATATACACAATGGAGTATTACTCAGCCATTAAAAAGAATACATTTGAATCAGTTCTAATGAGGTGGATGAAACTGGAGCCTATTACACAGAGTGAAGTAAGCCAGAAAGAAAAACACCAATACAGTATACTAACGCATATATATGAAATTTAGAAAGATGGTAACAATAACCCTGTAAGTGAGACAGCAAAAGAGACGCAGATGTATAGAACAGTCTTTTGAATTCTTAGGAGAGGGAGAGGATGGGATGTTTTGGGAGAATGGCATTGAAACATGTATAATATCATATATGAAACAAATCACCAGTCCAGGTTTGATGCATGATACTGGATGCTTGGGGCTAGTGCACTGGGATGACCCAGAGGGATGGTACAAGGAGGGAGGAGGGAGGAGGGAGGGGGGTTCAGGATGGGGAACTTGTGTATACCTGTGGCAGATTCATGTTGATGTATGGCAAAACCAATACAATATTGTAATTAACCTCCAATTAAAATAAATTTATATTAAATTTTTTTCTGAGTACCCACTGCATACCAAGCTCCATGCCCCACCCTGCAAATGCAAACTGAAAAAGCAGATCTTAGGGAAGACAGTAAGGTCATACCTAACTGTAGCAGATTTTGGCAAGTAGTGACAGAGGAAGCCTCATTCTGTGATCCTATAGTGAGGGATCTTTTACCATTTAGAGGTGATGGGGCTGGAAATTGTGTCCAGTGGGAATTATCTGAAGGTTCTCTAAGAAAGAAATTGTCCCTGGAGTCTGTCAACAGAGACGTAATCTTCCTGCACATTCCAAAGCAAAAGGAGAGTTCTGAGTGCCCTCGGTGGCTGGGAGAGAGTGCTGGCTGGAAAAGAAGACATCAAGATGAACAATCAATCCCTGCTGATGGCAGAGAAATGGGTCAATAGCAGAAGATAAGGATCCTTCTGTGTGAATGGAAGATGCTGATTTAATAACAATACTGATAATAATAACATTACTATTAGCTACCAATGATGGCATACCTAATATGGGCCACATATTGTGTCAGTTAAGTACACAAAAGTTAGCTGTCATTATTAAGTTTTACAAATAGTAATACTGAAAGGCTCTTGAAGGTTAAGTTGCTTTCCCTGGGTTACACACCTAGTGAATATCTATGTGACCCAAAGTCTCTACATTGACCCTCAGCTGGTAACATTAAATGATATTGACTGACTATGTGCTTGCTCAGTGATGATATTTTAGTTAAGGCTGAGTAGGCTTTAGCTTAGGCTTGGTGATATCTCCTTTTCTTTATTAAAAATGTATTTAGATGCACTGAGATCAGCATGCTTAGAAGTGAGCAGTTAATGTCAATCTGCAGAGCTATCTAGAGTAGAGATTGCTCCTTCTTTCTGAGTGAGGGGCTTTTACCAAAAAAGTAGGCAATTTCCGTAAAGCAACTCTGGCCATTTGTATCAAGTGCATTGATACAGAAGAATTAAGTGAATAAATATTAGTTTGCAATAAAATGAAATAAATGGAAGAGCCGAGGGGCAGGAAATGCTAGTGGGAGAAAAGAAGAGTTATTAGGCTATTTATGGATTTTCTGTGGCCTTCCTCTTGCTGTTTGGCTAGACCTGGTCCTGAATAAGTAGCTTCAAGCACTGGTTGGTATCTTGCCTTGCTCGGTAAATTTGTTCAATGGTCAAGGGAAAATGATTATTTCTCACTGTACTGTTGTTAGAAATTGAAGTCCCCATATAACAGAAGCAATTTTTCAGTTCTGTTGAGCTGCAGTTTTCTACCTTGTGAAAAAATAAAGACTGTGCAAAATGTATACTCTGATAATTTCAAGCTTTAAACAGTAAAAGAAATTCACGTGTTTTTTTCTATTTAAGGAGCTATGAGTATGTGTGTGTGTGTGTATATTTATGCATGCATACACATAAATATATAAAATTAGAGGAAAATTAGGGAAATGGGAAATTATACTAAGTTGCTACTTCCTTTATTCTATCTTAGGGGATATGTACACAACACATGAAAACTCACAGCTTTTGTTCAGTTCAGGTAGTGGAAGCCTGGTTCATTTCGCTTTAGAGAAAGAATAGAAACAAATATTAGAAGGGTCTTTAGACCCTTATCATTCTTCCTTGCCTACAGCTCTCTCCCAGACATTTCCTTATTCAATCCTGGCATAGCAACAATACATTGAACGGTATCAAGCCTCAGGAGCTCAGGGAGGTACAAAACCAGTTTGGGCCTTGTATTCTCCATTTAAGTTAAGGTTACAATTTGTCCAGAGGCTGATTTTTATTTAGGCCTCAGACCTCCAGGCCTGTACTCATTTGTGTGGCATATTATAGCAATTCTCTTCAAGCAGACTCTCACCAGAGGGATTTCATTCATGCAAAATCTAAGTTAGTGTAGGAATGGTAGCATAGGAACAAATGGCCGAGGAAGGAACTGATGTCCACTGGGCCCAAGGGTGAGTTGTTCTAATTTATTCTCTTATTCTCACCATCTCACAAGAGACATTTAGCATTAGGGGTTATGGCAATAAGTGAAACATGCTGCCCATCTTCAAAGACATTATAGCCTAACAGGGGAGAGGGACCTGCAGAAGAGCAATTTATTAATAGATACCGTAAAATGGTGGCCATAATATGGTAATGGGCAAAATTAGATAAAGTACATATGGAAGGAGCCATCCACCAATGCCTTTTGCCCAAACCCTGGACATTCATTTCCAGAAGTATATTCTTTCCCTCCCTATTTTAAAAAGCCCCCACCTCACACCTAGATACCTGCTATCATTCCCTTTCTGAAAACCAGGCATTTCATGGGGCGGGCACACCATCGAGAGTTTGCAAGGTGTTTGGGTAATCTGTGAATTCACTGTGCTTATTTACATCTGTAGCTCTTTGGCCCTTTCCCCTTGTTTTGTTTCTTTCCTGTATTCCCTAATTCCAAAACCTTCATTTCTGTTCAAAATATGTCAAATTTTCAACTGCCAAGACTTTGAAGTGAAGGGAAATCATCCCAGAGAGGGGGAAAAATGTTTTATCTGTGAAAGTAGAATCTACACAGGGCAAATCTGTTAAGCAGAGGGTCATTAGCTGAGCAGTCCTCAGGCAAGTGGGCCTGGGTGTGTGGATGACAGAAGCAGGCCTGCTGTGTGAATGAATGTGATGGGGCAAAGATTTGCCACTTGTAAATTGTGAGCCCCTGTCTGAGAGAGGATGCATCAGGACAGAGAAGTATACTAGTAGGTTGAAATATATATGTATGTATTTCCCTCTCTTGGGCCTTATCAAAAAAGACTGTATATTTTAAAAGTTTTAACTTTTTCCCAGTCTGAAGTGGGCCTGTATCTAAGTTAATGGTGCCTAGGGAAAGATGTATGGCTGCATCCCTGTCTGAAAGTGCTCTCCGAAGACTTTCCTCAAAAAGTCCCACTTGACGCCAGAGCAAGAAACAAAACTGCAGATATTGTTCAAACAACAGAAAACATATTTTATTTACAACATTACTAATAAATCCTTCCTGCTACATTTTAAATTCTCCTTCTTAAAGTAGACAGTATAAAATCTCATAAAAGGGGTGTATACATGGCATTGCTGATGAACATGCCTCTCTAGGAGACGTATCTCCGCTGCACACGTGGGGAAAGGTGCAGCCTAAATGAACCTGGAGGATTCTCTCCTCAGTATGACCCACCATGGCTTCTGTTTCCTCCATCCTTTTAGATTTCTCTGTTTAAAGAAATCCAAGCAAATACCCCAACAAATGCATTAGTTTCTTCTTTTCTCATAAACTTTTTCTTTCTTCCTCTGTCCCTCTGATGTTTCTTTTCCTTCTCAATTTTTTTTCCTAGCTCTTTTTTTTTTTTTTTTACACCTTTCAACCAGTTTTCTCATTTCTCCTCTCTTCTTTCTTCTTCCCCCCTTCTAGGCATTTATTTAGAGAGAAAGAGATATATTTTTTAAAGGTTAAACAGGATGGCTATCATTCTCAAGAGTATATCAATCTAATATCAGAGAATGTTAGTCCTGTCTTCTCTTTAAGTCTTTAAAAAAATACTGCTCATGGGTTTAGGGTGATTCTGATAGTGATTACACCTTGCTTTTGTGTCTATTTTGCTTAGTGTTCACAAAGTCTTCTTTAACTTAGGTTTATATACTGTAGGACTGCCAGAGACAGTATTCAGTGTGTTGATTTGAGCCTTCCAGATTTGAGGTCACTAATATTTCTCAGGCTATGACACCCGAGGGACAGGTGATGGGTGATACGACTTGATTCCATAAGCATTTACTAACTGGCTCCTGTGTGCCAGGCACCGTATATCCAAAGATGAAGAAGCTATAGCCTTGGCTCTCTTAGGAGTCCCCAGGTCAATGCAGGGCACTAAGTGGTAGACTATTGGTGTCATCGTTGGAATATGAAGGACTGTTTATTATTATTATTATCGTTATATATTTTTGATTGAAAATGAATGTTATGGAAGATTAAAGACCTTAAAGAACGAGCAGGAGTTTTATGTATTGTGATTGGAAGGGATGTGTATGGAATAACCTAATCAAAGGAACGAGTGAAATGTGAACTATTATTGGCCATATCAACAATGGTTTCACCAACTCTCAGGAAGCCTCTACCACCTTGATCTTGTTCTGTTCTCATTATCAACACTGGGGAATTTCCACCATCTGCTTTTTCATATCCTACTTTTAGCCAACTGAGAATTTTCACTGAATCCATGTTGGTTCAGTGTACTCCTTTTTAACTCAAAAGAAAATAAGCCCCAGAGTTTCAGAAGGCAATTTCAATATCCTAGAGGGATGGAGTGACATGGTATCAGCAAGTAAGATACATGAGGGAAGCAGAGATCAAGGAATCAAAGACTATATCAACAGATGTGGGAGAACGAGTGACTTCCTTTTATCTGGTTTAATGGAAAGTGCTGGGAATAGTGTGTCTTTTCAGAGTCATAGTTACTTTGACAGTATTTGAAGTCATAAATGCCTCTTTCAAAACCATGCATGTAGTATGCTCATGTATTAGGTCTATCCATGTGAAATGCTAGTATGATAATCAGAATGGGACTTCCAGGGCCTCCTCAATTTCTCAGCCATTAGAAAATTAAAGGTTTTAGGAATCTTTAATATATTTTACACAATCCACTTTAGATAACTGATGAAACTCAAAGATTTTTCTAATGCAATATGGGAAACATTTTTTTCACATAAGGATATTTCCGTGCACAGCAAATGGGTTGTAAATGATCAAGTTTTTTTGTCTTGTTTTGGATCTATATCACAGCAAACTATTCAAAACTCTTTCAAAAACATTTTAGGAAATTCTGAAAATAGATTCTTTAGGAATTTTGTTTCTAGATCCAGCTGGAAATACTAGGAAACCAGCCTAATGTGAAATATTCCATCTTTTGGTTGAAAACATTTGCTCTGTCCAGATTCAAATAGCAGTTATTAAGTACTTGAGCATTTTCTAACTTACTAACTCGTGCTATATTCATTCATTATTGTTTATACATTATTTTCTTTAATAACAACTCTGTTATTTAGGTACCATTTTCTCATTCTACAGGTGAAGAAACCGCTTGAGAGAAGATAAGTGACTTGGTCACATGGGACAGATGAAGAATGGAGCCAAGCATGGGAGCCAGGCATTGGACCCAGGTCTCTTGACTGTAAGTCTTGTATTCTTTCTGCTATTACATGATCCTTATGTCTAAACTTCTATAGGAAAATGAAAAATTACATCTAGGGTGAGATGCTTGTGAAAAGAGGAATAAGATATTTATTATTGAATTAGGCTCATATGTTTCTGTCCTTTATCATGTAGAAATGTAACTAGATTTATGCATGATATTATATATGTCATAGTGTTGAACATATATGTGTTCATATATGATATAATATATGTCTTATATGTCATAGTGTTGAACAAGAGGGCCATTCTATTTAGACAAGTAGTGAGAAAATTTTCAGAATCTCCTGGACTATAGGAAGAGGGCTGTAAGGGAATGACATGACTATAGAAGAAGGGATGCATATAACGCACGGAGTATGTTGCCTTGATCTCTGTGACTATTAGTTTGGGATCATAAAAGAAATGTGTCTGTGTGTGTATATCTGTGTGTATGTATGCATGCATGTATGTGCTTCTGTTCTCTGAATTTTAACATGTAATTTGATATTACCTAAATGTACAGTTGGAGAAGGCAATGACAACCCACTCTAGTACTCTTGCCTGGAAAATCTCATGGATGGAGGAGCCTGGTGGGCTGCAGTCCATGGAGTCGCAAAGTCGGATATGACTGAGCGACTTCACTTTCACTTTTCACTTTCATGCATTGGAGAAGGAAATGGCAACCCACTCTAATGTTCTTGCCTGGAGAATCCCAGGGATGGCGGAGCCTGGTGGGCTGCCGTCTATGGGGTTGCACAGAGTCGGACATGACAGAAGCGACTTAGCAGCAGCAGCAGCAGCAAAAGTACAGTTTATCTGAAATGTCTTATATATTTCCTATTACAAAATTTGAACTGGTTCAAAATTTATAAAATAGACTATGATCATCTTACTGAAGAATTTTTTGGTTTACACAGGTACCATCACAATGTAAATATTATGTGATTTATATCTGACTTTTAAAGATGCATCTGTTATGTAAAGCAACTTGCATTTTTCCATAAACAGTCTGGTTTATGCAGGTCTGTATAATTTCTGGAGAAAATGGACCTTCTTTCTTGCCTGGAGAATCCCATGGACAGAGGAGCCTGGTAGGCTGCAGCTAAGAGTTGGACACGACTGAGTGACTTCACTTTCACTTTTCACTTTCTTGCATTGGAGAAGGAAATGGCAACCCACACCGGTGTTCTTGCCTGGAGAATCCCAGGGACGGGGGAGCCTGGTGGGCTGCCGTCTATGGGGTCGCATAGAGTTGGACATGACTGAAGTGACTTAGCATGAACCTTTCTTATTATTTATATTCCTACTGTGATGCTTGATGTTTTATGGATAATGATCCCTTTGAGAATCTGATGAAGAAATGAAGCTTTTTCTAAGAATAGATACATGCATAAAAGTCAACAATCTTGCATTTCATGCCAGGGATTCGTGAACTTCTTGGCACCAATCCCTGGACCTCCAAGTTAAGAACAACTTGGCACTAAGTCTGCTACATAGTAGGTTTCATAGATACTTCTCTTACGCTTCTCAACCCATAGCTATGAGATGTGAGTATGAGTGAATGCATCACTCCACAGCTCAATCCCATCTCCTAATCCTCTCTAACTCTAGTCCCATCCAATTCTTCACTCTGACTGAAGGGAGAGGAAAGGGGCATAATTCCTGTGGAGATGTAGTCAGTCTTTCCTTTTAATGATATCATTTGGCATATCTACTCTGGCTTGGAAATTTTTGAATTAGACACAAGTAATAAAGCTTCAAGTTTTTAAATCACCAGATGATGTAAAATAAGTGCCTTTGTCCCTGAGCTTCACTGAGTCATTGAGACCCATTTGTGCAGACTAAATGAGGTTAAGTTCAAATATGAACTTGGGAAGAAACACAGGTGGAGTCCTCAAATGCACGAATTATGTTAAAAAACAGTGAATTTACATTTTGATGTGGTTGTTGTGTCTCTAAAGTTAGGCATGAGAAGAATGATGGTGTAGAAATACCAGTGTGTTGGATGCCGCCAGGAATATTTGGGGATCAATGACTTGCAGAGTTGTGTCTGTTGCAAAGTTTGCCTTCAGGCTCAGGGTTTGAATTGGTATCATGGAAAAGCTTTGTTTGTAAATAGACAGACTCAGGCCATTTCTAGTTTGTGTTGCATGGGATCATATTAATGAACAGGGATTTTTTGGTAGTAGAATACAAATTTTTATAACAGACATTACTATTTTCCATTAATAGACTATTTTCCTTTCCTTCTGGACACAAGTTAAAATTGTACTTTCCACCCTACCTCCCTGAAATTAATTGAGGCCATTTGATTCTCTTTGGCCAATGAAATGTAAGTTAAATGAAATTTAACACCCATGATTCTACACCTCCTCTTCCATCTACCTCACTGACCTATGGCGTTCCAGATGGTGGTGCCTCCATCATATTTGATCCCTGAGTGAGGATAACATGGAGCAGAGGCCACTTACCAACCTACAATGGTTGCATAGCAAGACAAACACTTTGATTGTTATAAGCCGCTGACGTTTATGGTTATTTGTCATAGCGGCACAGCCTAGTCTGTTATGCCTGCTATTATACAACTTCTGTTTAAACAATGTAAACAGATAAATGAGCTAGTGAGTAGATAGTACAACATAAAAGGGAAAATAGTAGTTTCTTGTTTTTAATAGTGGGTCTGTTTCCTCATAGGAGCATCTCAGACAGTTGTTCTGGGATTCTTGGCTATTCCACAAAGCAAATACGTGTGCAAACAAATCGATAGCAATGAGAACTTAGAGAATTCACAATGGCTGGGCTGGCCCAGTGGCCCAGGCAAATAAACACTATTTGCTTCCTTTCCCCTCTTGTTTTCTCTGAGAGCTAGAGAGTACTCAAGTCACTCAGCTTCCTCCACTGGCACAGTGGTGACAATGATCTTGTTGTTCTCTAGAGGCTCCATGTCATGGTTAAGTCACTTGAAACTGTTTAATAATCTGTGCAGGTCTTGTTGGGTCACAAAGTCCCAAATCCTCTTCCTCACACATTATCTTCCACCACTCTCATTTTTTTTTTGCCCATGAACAAAAGAGTCTCTCAGGATCCTTTAAAGTGTATCCATCACAGGCTTGACTACACTGGGGAAGAGGTAGGAGAAAGTGCTTTCACCATTAGCAGGCACAAGCTGAACGAATCTCAATAAGTGACAGGCGTGGGTGATGAAGAGCTAATTCTTAGATTCCAGCAATTCACTACTGTTACTTTATAATTTGACGGAAGATGATATATAGGTAGAGAGGCAAATGTTGTCATGAGAAGCACAATGGATTTGGAATAAATGACCTTGTCTCAAACATGCTCTCTACCATTTCCCAGCTTTGTGGTTGTAAATACCTGCTTAAGCTAATCCCATATTTTTTACTAACACCAGTGGGTGCGGTGATACCTACCTTCCATGGTAACTCTAAAAATGTATTTCACAAAATAGGCTTTCAGGGACTTTCCTGGCAGTCCAATGGTTAAGATTTCCTGCTTCCCCTGCAGGAGATATCGGTTCAACCCCTGGTTGGGGAACTGAGATCCCACATGCTATGTGGCCAAAAAATGTGGGGAGGCTTCCATTCAATACTACTTTCATGTTCTTTGTTTTCATATTTAGTAAATAGTACTATAATCCAGGTGTCCAGACATCTACAGTCCTCAAGAGTCATGTTTCCTTTAATGCCCAGTCAGTAATAATCTAAAGTTCTATCCCAACCAAATCCAAGAAGTCCAGTGTTTTTCTTCATTCCACTCTTAGTTTTTCTGAGAATCTCTGAGGGATGTGTACGTATTTCACAAATGTATCCTAGCTGTTCTTGTCACTTTAGCCAGTTATCTGGCACCAGACTCTTACTCCGATTCTCTGCAAGTCCCCCTTGCTGTTGTGTAACTGTCTTCTCTAAGCTCTAGCTCTTCATCCCTACATTGCTTTTTCTTAAAATTTGACCCAAGCCTCTCTCTTTATTGTCTCAGCACAGCAAAAACCAGGCTCTGAGAAGATTATCATGAAGGCTTAGGGACAATAGAAAAAGATTTCAACTTGATGAGAGGTTAAGTAGAGGAGGCAGAATTTATATGTCCATTATGTAATGATCCCCAGATCCAGTGCTTTCCAAATGGTCTCTGTAGCAAATGAACAGAATTCCCTGTTAAACACAATCCTAGTGAATTAGAATCTCTGAGAGTGACTGCATAGGAGTATATATTTTAATAAACTTATGAAATGTTTCTCTTTTGGGACATTGGAATGGAATTGTTTGGGAACTTGTGCCCCAGTGCCATGTTGCAAGAAGTTTACATCAAACTCGAAAGAATGATTTGATCATATTTCCCTGACCTGGGTTTGTGCCTCCAACTTTTCCAGGACCAGACTGAAAAAAACAAAATGAACAATAACAACAGTAGCAGAAACAACAAACTTTACAAAGAGCTTTCCCTTGGGAAAACTTTGTTTCTTGCAGTTTTCACACCATCTCTCTTCTTCCTTGCTCATGGAACAATTATGTACCTAGCTTCTGGTGATGAATTAGAATTTGTCTGAGTCACTTTTGATTATCCTGTCTCCTCTTTTTTAGCCTTCCTTCTATCTAAGGGATAGTCATATGATCCAATTCTTGGCAATAAAATGCAGCAAGAAACTTTGAGGGGAACAATCTCTGGGAAAACTTTCACTTTTCTATCTTAAATATAGATGTCATTATTAGATAATTGATTCTGTGAGAGTCAAATTCTGATCATGAAGGAAAGGAAGAGAAAATTACAGAAACATTGTCCATTCCTAGACCAAAGTCAGTGCCTGCTTTACCCCCAGTCTTCTTTTGATGGGAGAAAGAACCCCAATCTTTCTTAGGCCACTGTACCTGTTTCTTTGTTCTGGCTACTAAAAACATTTCCAGTCTCCGGCTGTCCTCCCCATAAAGGTCATGTTACTTCAATGGTAACCACAATGATGATCGGCTTTTATGCTACATGACCTATTTAGCTCCTTATTATTGCAAATATCTCCATTTCAAAAGAGAATCTTGGCTTTGTCAAAAATCTTATTTTTTTTTATCCCCTTCAAATTAATGAAGAGGCTTGTCTTAAAATTTGCTGTGACAGTGGTTTGTCCTCTACTAAGAAAAAGCTTGGAAATAAGGTTTTTCTCTTCTATCTCATCTCCCCACATCCCTCATTCTCATGGTATCAGAAATTGGCACACTTTGTACTAATATGTAATATGCAAAAATCTTTTTTATAATTTCCAAATATTCTTTATCATATAAATGCACAAACATGCTCATGTTAATACATACACATATACATATGTAAATTCATGTTTTCTCTCTTTTAAAATATTATGAAAGAAATATGTATACATTAATTATAGATACATTTAAAAATTCAGACTAGTATACAAATAGTAAACACTAGTAAAAATATTATACAAATAATACAGATAGTATACAAATAGTATACAAATAGCACGCTAGTATGCTCTTCATCAGCATTATCCACAGTTTCCTACAAAGCGTTTCCATATCTTGAGAAAATATTTGCCAACCATATATCAAATAAGGGGTTAATATACAAAATATAAAAGGAATTCATGCAGCTCAATAGCAACGAACAAACAACCTGATTGCAAAATGAGAAGAGAAACTCAATAGACATTTTTTCAAAGAATACACACAATTGGCCAACAGGTATATTAAAAGTTGCTTAATATCCTGGTTATCAGCAAAAGGCAAATCAAAACCACAGTGAGATATCACCTCACACCTGTCAGAATGGCTGTCATCAGTAAGATGAGAAATAATAAGTGCTGGTAGGAACATGGAGAAAAAGGAACCTTGGTACACAGTTGGTGGGAATGTAAATTGGCACAGGCATTATGGAAAACAGTACAGGGTTTCCTCAAAAAACAAAATATAGAACTATTATATGATCCAGCAATCCCTATTCAGAATATATTCTTAAAGGAGATAAGATCAGTACCTCAAAGAGATACTGCAACACCATGTTCACACAGCATTATTCACAATAGCTGAAATGTGTAAACAATCTGGATGTCTGTTGATGAATGAGCAGATAAAGAAAATACTGTGTGTGTGTGTGTATATATATATACATATATATAGCCTAAAGATCTGTCTATATATGAATATTTAGTTCAGTTCAGTCAGTCACTTCTGTTCAACTCTTTGTGATGCCATGTACTGCAGCACACCAGGCTTCATTGTCCATCACCAACTCCCGGAGCTTGCGCAAATTGATGTCCATTGAGTCACTGATACCATCCAACAATGTCATCCTTTGTTATCCCCTTCTCCTCCTGCCTTCAGTCTTTCCCAGCATCAGGGTCTTTTCCAAGGAGTCAGTTCTTCCCATCAGGTGGCCAAAGTATTGGAATTTCAACTTCAGCATCAGTCCTTCCAATACATATTCATGACTGATTTCCTTTAGGATTGACTGGTTTGATCTCCTTGAAGTCCAAGGGACTCTCAAGAGTCTTCTCTAACACCACAGTTGAAAAGAATCAATTCTTTGGCTCTTGTTTTTCTCTATAGTTGAACTCTCATATCCATACATGACTACTGGAAAAATCATAGCTTTGAATAGACAGACCTTTGTTAGCAAAGTAATGTCTCTACTTTTTAATATGCTGTCTAGGTTGGTCATAGCTTTTCTTCCAAGGAGCAAGCATCTTTTCATTTCATGGCTACAGTCACCATCTGCAGTGATTTTGGAGCCCCCCAAAATAAAGTCTCTTACTGTTTCCATTGTTTCCCCATCTGTTTACCATGAAGTGATGGGACTGAATGCAATGATCTTAGTTTTATGAATGTTGAGTATTGCTTATTTGATGATCCAGCGGTTGCTGGCAATTTGATCTCTTGTTCCTCTGCCTTTTTAAAACCGGCTTGAACATCTGGAAGTTCACAGTTCACATAGTTTGAAGCCTGGGTTGGAGAATTTTAAGTATTAATTTGCTAGTGTGTGAGATGAGTGCGATTGTGCTGTAGTTTGAACATTCTTTGGTATTGCCTTTCTTTGGGAGTGGAATGGAAAGTGACCTTTTCCAATCCTGTGGCTAATGCAGAGTTTTCCAAGTTTGCTGTCATATTAAGTGCAGAACTTTCACAGCATCATCTTTTAGGATTTGAAATAGCTCAACTGAAATTCCATCACCTCCACCATCTTTGTTCATAGTGATGCTTCCTAAGGCCCACTTGACTTCACATTCTAGGATGTCTGGCTCTAGGTGAGTGATCACATTATTGTGGTTATCTGCATCATGGAGATCTTTTTTGTATAGTTTTTCTTTGTATTCTTGCCACCCCTTCTTAATATCTGCTTCTATTACATCCATACCATTTCTGTCCTTTATTGCACCCATCTTTGCATGAAATGTTCCCTTGGTATCTCTAATTTTCTTGAAGAGATCTCTAGTCTTTCCCATTCTATTGTTTTCCTTTATTTCTTTGCATTGATCACTCAGGAAGGCTTTCTTATCTCTTGCTATTCTTTGAAACTCTGCATTCAAATGGTTGTATCTTTCCTTTTCTCCTTTGCGTTTCACTTCTTTTCTCAGCTATTTGTAAGGCTTCCTCAGACAACCATTTTGCCTTTTTCATTTCTTTTTCTTATGGATGATCTTGATCACTGCTTCCTGTACAGTGTCATGAACCTCTGTCCGTAGTTCTTCAGGCACTCTATCAGATCTAATCTCCTGAATCTATTTGTCACTTCCACTGTATAATCGTAAGGAATTTGAATTAGTTCATACCTGAATGGTGTAGTGCATTCCCCTACTTTCTTCAATTTAAGTCTGAATTTGGCAATAAGGAGTTCATGATCTGAGCCACAGTCAGCTCCTGGTCTTGTTTTTTCTGACTGTATAAAGCTTCTCCATCTTTGGCTGCAAAGAATATAATCAATCTGGTTTTTCTATTGACCACCTGGTGATGTCCATGTGTAGAGTCTTCTCTTGTTTTGTTGGAAGAGGATGTTTGCTATGCCCAGGACATTCTCTTGGAAAACTCTCTCATTCTTTTCCTTGCTTCATTCCACATTCCAAGGCCAAATTTGCCTGTTACTCCAGGTATCTCTTGCCTTCCTACTTTTTCATTCCAGTCCCTTATAATGAAGAGGACATCTTTTTTTGGGTGTTAGTTCTAGAAGGTCTTGTTGGTCTTCATAGAACCATTCAACTTCAGCTCCTTCAGCATTAGTGGTTGGGGCATAGACTTGGATTATTGTGATATTGAAGGGCTTGCCTTGGAAATGAACAGAGATCATTCTGTTGTTTTTGAGATGCACCAAGGAACTGCATTTTGGACTCTCTTGTTTACTATGATGGCTACACCATTTCTTTTAAGTAGATATATTGGTCATTATATCTAGTAGATATAATGGTNGCTCTAGGTGAGTGATCACATTATTGTGGTTATCTGCATCATGGAGATCTTTTTTGTATAGTTTTTCTTTGTATTCTTGCCACCCCTTCTTAATATCTGCTTCTATTACATCCATACCATTTCTGTCCTTTATTGCACCCATCTTTGCATGAAATGTTCCCTTGGTATCTCTAATTTTCTTGAAGAGATCTCTAGTCTTTCCCATTCTATTGTTTTCCTTTATTTCTTTGCATTGATCACTCAGGAAGGCTTTCTTATCTCTTGCTATTCTTTGAAACTCTGCATTCAAATGGTTGTATCTTTCCTTTTCTCCTTTGCGTTTCACTTCTTTTCTCAGCTATTTGTAAGGCTTCCTCAGACAACCATTTTGCCTTTTTCATTTCTTTTTCTTATGGATGATCTTGATCACTGCTTCCTGTACAGTGTCATGAACCTCTGTCCGTAGTTCTTCAGGCACTCTATCAGATCTAATCTCCTGAATCTATTTGTCACTTCCACTGTATAATCGTAAGGAATTTGAATTAGTTCATACCTGAATGGTGTAGTGCATTCCCCTACTTTCTTCAATTTAAGTCTGAATTTGGCAATAAGGAGTTCATGATCTGAGCCACAGTCAGCTCCTGGTCTTGTTTTTTCTGACTGTATAAAGCTTCTCCATCTTTGGCTGCAAAGAATATAATCAATCTGGTTTTTCTATTGACCACCTGGTGATGTCCATGTGTAGAGTCTTCTCTTGTTTTGTTGGAAGAGGATGTTTGCTATGCCCAGGACATTCTCTTGGAAAACTCTCTCATTCTTTTCCTTGCTTCATTCCACATTCCAAGGCCAAATTTGCCTGTTACTCCAGGTATCTCTTGCCTTCCTACTTTTTCATTCCAGTCCCTTATAATGAAGAGGACATCTTTTTTTGGGTGTTAGTTCTAGAAGGTCTTGTTGGTCTTCATAGAACCATTCAACTTCAGCTCCTTCAGCATTAGTGGTTGGGGCATAGACTTGGATTATTGTGATATTGAAGGGCTTGCCTTGGAAATGAACAGAGATCATTCTGTTGTTTTTGAGATGCACCAAGGAACTGCATTTTGGACTCTCTTGTTTACTATGATGGCTACACCATTTCTTTTAAGTAGATATATTGGTCATTATATCTAGTAGATATAATGGTCATTATATCTACAGTAGTAGATGGTAGTAGTATATATAATGGTCATCTGAGTTAAATTCGACCATCCAGTCCATTTTAGTTCACTGATTCCTAAAATGTCGATGTTCACTCTTGCTATCTCCTGTTCGACCACTTCCAGTTTACCTTTATTCATATATCTATCATTCCAGGTTTCTATGCAATATTATTCTATATAGGATTTGGCTCTACTTCCATCATCGGTCACATTCACAGCTGGGCATTGTTTTGCTTTGGCTCTGTCTCTTCATTCTTTCTGGAGTTATTTCTCCACTCTTCTCTAGTATCTATTAGGCATCTACCAACCTGGGGAGTTTATCTTTCAGTGTCATATCTTTTTGTATGACACTGTCTTTCATACCGTTCATGAGGTTCTCAAGGCAAGAATACTGAACTGGTTGACATTCCCTTCTGCAGTGGATCACATTTTGTCAGAACTCTCCGCCATGACCTGTCCGTCTTGGGTGGCCCTACACAACATGGCTCATAGTTTCACTAAGTTAGAAAAGGCTGTGGTCCATGTTATCAGTTTGATTTGTTTTCTGTGATTATGGTTTTCATTCAGTCACCCTCTGATGGATAAGGATAGGAGGCTTATGAAAGCTTTCTGATGAGAGAGACTGAGGGGAAAACTGGGTCTTGTTCTCATGGGGTAGGAACCATGCTCAGTAAATCTTTAATCCAATTTTCTGTTGATGGGAGGGGCTTGTGTTCCCTCCCTGTTGTTTGACCTGAGGCCAAACTATGGTGGAGGTAATGAAGATAATGGCCACCTCCTTCAAAAGGTCCCATGTATGCACTGCCACTCTCAGTGCCCCCGACCCTGCAGCAGGCCATAGCCAACCCACACCTCCACCAGCAACTCTTAGACACTCACAGGCAAGTCTGAGTCAGTCTCTTGTGGGGTCACTGCTCCTTTCTCCTGGGTCCTGGTGTGCCCAGGGTTTGTTTATGCCCTCCAAGAGTCTGTTTCCCCAAACCTGTATAATTTCTGGGGGCTCTATGATGGGGTTAATGATGACTTCCTCCAAGAGGGCTTATGCCACACCCAGGTCTCCTGCACTCAGAGCTCCTGCCCCTGCAGCAGGCACTGGTGACCTGTACCTCTGCAGAAGACACTCAAACGTTCAAAGGCAGGTCTGGCTCAGTCTCTGTGGGGTCTCTTGGTGCACACAAGGTTTCGTTTGAGTCCTCTGAGTGTCTCTGGCAGGTGTGAGGTTTGATTCTAAACTCAATTTTGACTATTATTCAGCCTTAAATAGAAAGAAATTCTGCCTTTTGCAAGGATAAATGGATTAACTTGTTAGTTATTATGCTATGTAAAATAAGTCAGATACCTAAAGAAAAAAACTTCAATCTCACTTATATGTGGAACCTAAAATAATTCAGCTACATAGAAATAGAGAATAGAATGGTGGTTACCAGGTATGGGAAAAGGGTGGACATTTACAGGGAATGGAGAGGTTTTGGTCAGAGCATACAAAGTTACATTTATATAGGATGAATAATTCTAGAGATTTGTTGTATAGCATGATGACTATAGTTAATAATACTGCAGTGAATACTGAAAATTTGCTGAGAGAGTAGATTTCAGATGCTCCTATTACACACAAAATGATAACTATGTGAGGAGACGATATGTTAGTTGGCCTGACTGTAATAATCATCTCACTAAATGCATATATAATCGTTATGTTTCCTTTATAACTGACTGGTTGGATTTCCTTGCTGTCTAAGGAACTCTCAAGAGTCTTCTCCAGCACCACAGTTCAAAGGCATCAATTCTATGGCCTTCTTTGTGCTTCAACTATCATATCCATACACGACTACTGGAAAAACCATACGCTGAACTAGACAGACCTTTGTTAGCAAAGCGATGTCTCTGCTTTTTAATATGCTGTCTAGTTTGTCATAGGAGAAGGCAATGGCACCCTACTCCAGTGTTCTTGCCTGGAGAATCCCAGGGACTGGGGAGCCTGGTGGGCTGCAGTCCATGGGGCTGCACAGAGTTGGACACAACTGAAGTGACGTAGCAGCAGTAGCAGCAGGTTTGTTATAGTTTTCCTTCCAAGGAGCTAGTGTCTTTTTATTTTATGGCTAGAGTCACCATTCACAGTGATTTTGGAGCCCAAGAAAATAACATCTGCCACTGCTTCCACTTTTCCCCCATCTATTTGCCATGAAGTGATGGGATCAGATACCACGATCTTAGTTTTCTGAATGTTGAGTTTTAAGCCAGCTTTTTCACTCTACTCTTTCATGTTCACCACGAGTCTCTTAAGTTCCTTTTCACATTTTGTCATAAGGGTGGTATCATCTGCTTATATGAGGTTGTTAATATTTCTCCTGGCAATTTAGATTTCAGGTTGTGATCCATCCAGCCCCACATTTCAGTTGATGTACTCTTCATAAAAGTTAAATAAGCAGGGTGACAATATATAGCCCTAATGTATTCCTTTTACACTTTTGAACCAGTCTGTTGTTCCATGTCTGGTTCTAACTGTTTGAAAAATTCTGGGTTGTTGCAGGTTTCCCACGAGACAGGTAAGATGGTCTGGTATCCCCTTTCACACTTTGTTGTGATCCACATAGTCAAAAGGTTTCACGTAGTCAGTGATGCAGTACTAGAGGGTTCTGAAAACACATGTTAAAAATTCTTTTCTGAAGCACATTTGCCACACATTTTTATTTATTTGGAGTCTGAAGGAGTCTTAAAATTCATTTAGTTTAAACTATCATTTAGCAGAGAAGATAAAATCAAATGATTGTGTCTTTTTTAAGACCACAGATTTATTATTGGCAAATAACAGACTAAAAGTCAACTCTTCTAATGTCTAGTCTGGTGATCTCCACATATCCTTCTATTACTTCCCCAAATTCAGAATTGTGTGAAATTCAGACGTTAAACAGTAGAAAAAGGAATGGCAGGTTGCTAAGAATTTTATTTAGAAAGTCTTTCTAGTTTCTCTTCACTTTCATTAATGCATTTATTTTTTAATTAGTTGGTAACATATATTCAGACTTTATCATTTAATGTTAGTGACTACAACATTGTAA
Source organism: Oreotragus oreotragus (assembly GCA_006410675.1). Classification (NCBI taxonomy): domain Eukaryota; kingdom Metazoa; phylum Chordata; class Mammalia; order Artiodactyla; family Bovidae; genus Oreotragus; species Oreotragus oreotragus. The sequence continues at coordinate 93,612 of SJYX01017677.1, read as the reverse complement.
CCTAAAACACTGCCATTGAATTTCATCTTTAGTGAAGATATTTGGTAACACTAGAAATTTCAGTTTCTACTTTGCAGTATAACCTCCTTTTCTGATTTACTCTGATCTTACTAGCAATGATATGGCTTTCTTTGCTTGTCTCATAATCTCTTTCCCTAGCAGTTCTTTAATGATTAAAAGGATTTTCAGATTAAATTTGCAAGCCATCAATGAATTCTTGGCAAATGATGCTCACTTATTGAGTGGTCCATCAGTGGTACCATGGTACATCAACAGATACTAGATTGTTACTTTATCAGGGCCCTGGTGCCAAGATTTATTTTAGAAATTTGACCTAAAAAACTTGTTTTACAGATATTCCTTTTGAAAAAAAAAAGGAAAGGATTACATATACCTTTATTATATTTTATTTTTTATAGTGAAGATTTCTTAGAATGGATAATATGATATAGCAAGAGAACAAATGAAGGGGGAAAATATGATACATAAGAGTATGGAGTAAAAAAAAAAAAGGCTCAGTGAACAAATGATAGGAAATTCATAAATAATCTCTTATCCTAAAGCACAGAGAACATTTGCAACCACATGTGGGTCCATTCATATGGTGTCTTCTTTTATGAGTGTATGGGTCCATCTGTAAATGATTCTCAAAGCTGGCTCAAAATATGAAAAAGCTTTCAGTTCAGTTCAGTCGCTCAGTCATGTCCAACTCTTTGCGACTCCATGAATCGCAGCACGCCAGGCCAAAAAAAAAAAAAGCAAGCTCAGAACAAAAAAGCAGAGCCCTTGAATGGAATATATTTATGCATATGAACACCTCCCTGCACTATTCTTCTTTCTCTTTGGTCAACTGAGATCAGAGTAAATAAATTTAACACCCACAGACACTAGAGTGTGGACCCAAGTCTGGAAATCATATGGGAAAGATGAAGTGACATATGAAAAGCAAAAGAATATGCTGGTCCACCTCTAACCCTCACCAGATTTACTCACTTGGAAAAGAGAAAGTTCCCCCGGGCAAGGCAATGGCAAATCTAGCACACAAAGACAAGATGAACCTTAACTTCTAAAATCAAAAGGTCAAGTTCACATGCACAGAAGAAAATCTGAAGGGAGATGAAGTGGGCCAGAACCGTTCACTACCCCATCAGTCCAAGGCCTCTGCACTCCATGGCTGCTCTGAGGAGCTAGCCTCAGCTGAGAGAGGAGGGGCACGCTTGGGCAAGGACCCACTTGAGGGGATGGGATGAGGCAAGGACCCACTTGAGGGGATGGGATGAGGTCACAGCCACATCTCAGCTGACAGACACTTGGCAAGAGGTCACATATGAGGACACCTTCTCCAGGGCACTGTGTTTAATGCAGGACAATATGCTCCCATCAGACTTGTAGGAAAGACTTCAGGCAAAAGACAGGATCTGGGTCCTGCACCCCAGCTACTGACAGTGTCAATATCTGAGTATCGCAGGATGAAAACCATGGTAACTGCTTCTCACTCAGTCTCGGGTATGATGTCCAAGTATCATGAGAAACGGAAGTACCAATGCCAACATCTTCATCTGGTCTTGTCTCCTCTAGAACGGGACATGAATCCATCAGAGCTGCCTCTTCCTGACTAAGCTGGGTCTGCTTCTCCACACCCTAGGTTGCCGCATGGCCACAGAACCGTGAACTGTTTAGAACAAGAACGCTAACCACACCTTTGAACTTTCATGCAGACATCTTGAGTAGCTCTGCATAAGCCCTGCAGTGGAAGCACTGCACCATCCTTGACAAAAGCCACAGCGCATAAATCATTCACATATCCAATTCACCTTTAGTGGTAGCACACTGGACACTGACCAGTACTGCCCCTCAGCTCCAGATCGGGTCCCTTAGAGACCAGGGGAAAAGAGTGCCCCACTTGGCTCTCTCAGTAGCTGTGATGTAAAGGTGAATTTTAGATCTCCTCTGTGTTTAGTCATCAAAATAAAGGCCTGCGAGATAAACAAATACTTGAAAATACTTGCTAGACAAGATATTAATAGTGGATGCTTGAGGCATGGTAAGTGAAGGGTCTAACAAATTAACTTAGTCAGAGTCTTCTGGAATAAAATTTCCCTAGGAGACTTTTTGAATGCCAGTTTTGTTTCTGCCAGAGGCATCTTGAGTCTTTATGAGTTGTCAAGAGGGCCCCATTCCCACAAGGCTTGAGCTCCAGGGTCCAAGAGATCTCAGTAAATGCCTTCATCCCAGTATTTCCATGCGAAATGCCAAGGCTCTGAGCAGCCCCAGCGTGGCAGGGCTACCCCTGTGGTAGACCAGTTACTTATCTGACTCTTGTACTGAAAGAGCTCTATCAACAGCAGGTGCTAGAGAGGAACTCAAGGCCAGAGGCATCAAACCTGTAAGTTTTCTGTGGTCCCCTGGCTGTGTGTGTGTTAAGTTGCTCAGTCACGTCTAACTCTTTCTGACCCCATGGACTGTAGCCCAGTAGGCTCCTCTGTCCATGAGATTTCTCAGGCCAGAATACTGGAGTGGTTGGCCAATCCTAATCCAGGGGATCTTTCCGACCCAGGGAGTGAACCCAGGTCTCCTGTGTTTCCTGTATCGGCAGGCGGATTCTTTACTACTGACTCACCTGGGAAGCCCTCTTTTGTCCCCTATTCCTATCCAAATCCCTCAACCCAAGTAGACAGCAAGATAAATAAGTCTCCCTTCTATCCTAATGTCATCTGCCATTATCACATGTCCTTAATTTTTAGAGGAAAACATGCTATTTTACTCTAGCTACTATTGACTCTGTGGTGTAAAGCAGCCTGAAGGCAGCAGGCCACCCTTAAAGTGAGCAGCAGGTGACAAGGAATTCCTTAATTCAGTCTCCATCCTCTGAGCTGTGAAGGGAAACAAACTATCCTCCGGGTGAGGACCACAGAAGAGAAAGAGAGTGCTGTTATCTTGCACAAGCAGACACTGATGGAGGCATCCCGTAAAGAAGAATGAACTACGACCCAGGACAAAGACAGAGGTAGCAATGGTTCCTGTATTATCTTGGGGCAGGGGCAAGGGTCTTGGGGCAGGAGGGGGCCATCAGTGACTCAAACCCTCACTGATAAATAGCTGCTTTAACATAATAGCAATGTACTAATTAATACAGCCAGAGAGGACCAGAAGAAAAGAGGTTTTATTATTTCTATTAATATTTAAAACTATCCCTTGAACAACCTTTCAAAAGGGTGAAAAATAAGGTTTTCAGGAAGCAAACACCTGAACATCTTCCTAACGGAAGGAAATGTGATCCAGTTTCAGGGACCAGGAGCAGTTTATGGAAGCACTGTTAGCTCTGCACCTTCGTCCTGGCCACCGAAGCAGGTTATCTGGAGGCTCCACAAGCAACAACTGACAGTGGATATTCAGACCTTCGATCCTCACAGGTTAAAGGCTGTTTGGAGGAAACATGAAAATATTTACAAGAGTCAACGTATAAGGAGAGGTTAAAAGCCGTGGAGGGCCTCCAGAACCCAGGTACTACACGCACTATGTCACATAGCATCTCGTTATTCCGAGTAGAACGAGGAGGGGATCATGCCCATTTCACAAGTGAAGAAACTGAAGCCTCGATCCAGAGGCTGAGCACTCTATTCCCTCCACACCTAAGTACAGAAAGACACTCAACTTTAAGCTCACCTATCTCATGAGTACTGGTGAGGCTTTCCTTCATTTCCTGAGCCTTAAAAAGTAAGGCCTCTAAGTGTCTGAGGGATGCCTTGGCAAAACAAAGGTGCATGGAATCAAGATTTTTATAACATCCCTTGCAGTCTTCCTAGCTAAATAAATTCAATTCAGTTTCAATGGTGCCTTTGCTTCACGGCACACCTCAGCCTCTCTTTTTAAAAAACAAATCTGATATCTGAAAACCTAAAATATAAAAGAATAGAAAAAATAAAATCATTTACATCTTCTGAATATAGTTTTCAGAAAACAATTTGTAAGTATCTTTAAATAACAGAATCTCTTTCATTAATTAGGCATTAATTCATAGATGACTATCTACTGTGGTAAGGAAGCTAATGACAGAGAAAATTAAAAGTAAATAATTGAATTGCTGCCAACCAAGACAGCAATAAGTACACCTACACAGGGGGAGGGAAGTATTTGGTTTGTAAACAATAAAACGGGTCTGAGTTTTACATACAAAGACAAGGAAGACATGCAGTACACAGCAGATTATGGTTTCATCCAGGGATGTGGTTCCCAGGTGCTAGTAACCTGCTTTCCTGGGAGATGCAGAACACAAAGAAGCTGGCAATCCAGGAGGCACAAGGCAACTCAGGAAAACTCTCCTTCTCAAAACTGCATCTTCCCTGGTGGTCCAATGGCTAAGGTTCTCTCTAGGCTCCCAATGCAGAGGGCCAGGATTTGACCGCTGGTCAGGGAACTAGTAATAGATCCCACATGTCACAACTAACAGTTGGCAGGCCTCAACCAAAAAGACCCCGCACATCAACAAAGTTCAAAGATCCTGCATGCTGTGATTTAAACCAGGCGCACCCAAATAAATTAATTAAAATAACTATATCCTTTTTTATCTATCAGGTGAGCAGAATTTCACTAGCACATCATCCTGGCAAGACTGTGGGGGAAACATGGTGTTACAGGGAAGAAGTGACTCCATGTCGGATCTGTTGCTTTTAATTTAACTTTTGCTTCCCACTATTTTTGTTCACTAAAAGGATACTGTCCATACATAATGGCCTGCCTTGGGGAACCTTGCCCCTCTCCCTAAATGTTAAACAAAAGTGCCTTTGTTCAGGACCACGTCCACCTGTGGATGGCTACAGGAAGAAAGAAATTAGTACATCTTGCCCTCGGGCTTGCCATTCCAGGAGATATCTGTAAGATTAATGGCCTTTTTACTTTACTTCTTCATCCTCCCCAGTCTCTGTCCTATAAAAGAACCTAGCATCCAGATCCCATCAGTTGAGTTCAGTGGCTCAGACTATCCAACTCTTTGCAACCCCATGGACTGCAGCATGCCAGGCTTCCCTGTCCATCACCAACTCCCAGAGCTTGCTCAAACTCATGTCCATCAAGTTGGTGATGCCATCCAACCATCTCATCCTCTGTCGTCCCCTTCTTCTGCTGCCTTCAATCCTTCCCAGCATCAGGATCTTTCCAAATGAGTCAGTTCTTCACCTCAGGCGGCCAAATTACTGAAGTTTCAGCTTCATCATCAGTCCTTCCAATGAATATTCAGAACTGATTTCCTTGAGGATTCACTGGCTGGATCTCCTTGCAGTCCAAAGGACTCTCAAGAGTCTTCTNCAGCCATCTCATCCTCTGTCGTCTCCTTCTCCTCCTGCCCCTAATCCCTCCCAGCATCAGAGTCTTTTCCTTTATTCTGCTCTGGTATTTTTTCACCAGACTCTGGGATTCCTTTACCTATCCATCTCCATACTCTTACTGATTCCCAGATTTTCACACATACAAATTTTTTCCACATATTGGAAAGCAGATTTAAGTCACTTTGGAAGGCCAGTCACCCCAGTTTTAGAGCTAGTTGTTTCCCAAAAACCAGTTAGAAGGACAAAACTGTTGAAAGTCACTGCCTTACCATAGGTCATGTATAATCCACAAAGAAACCAATTCAACCTGGAAAATGTTATATGGAATCACTGTTGTATGCTAAACTGCAATGAAAGAAACACAGAGAAATCAGAACAATCAAGAAATTGGATGAAACTTAAAGAAGTTTATGATCTAAAGAAGAAAAGAGACATGAGGAATAGTATTTAGTGTTATCTTCTATGTTTTGGACCCTGACCCATCTCATTGTTTTAATTGCACAGAAGCTTTTAGAACAGTGTTCGGGTCCTAGGACAATGCCTAACTGAGTATTAGACCTTTTAAATGTTTACCAAATGAAAGAGTAAATGTGTAATCCTATGAAGAATGAAAAATTCAGAGGAGCCACATATCTGTTTGAGGTTAGGTTGAATTTACTTGCATGAAAACAGTAATGGGTCACTATTTATTGAGAATTTTGTGTGTGTCCAGACTATTAGTGTAGAGGTTTGATCAACATGGCAGCCAAGTGCATTCGCTTTGGAGTTATATATATATTGGTTTATATTTTTGCTCTACTAGCGTTACCAACATAGCACTGTAAAACCAGGTGGCCTCATATTGCCACACTACAGTTTCTTCATAAAATACAGATTCGTGTACCTCTATTTCAGGCATTTTTAAGAGACTGAATGAAAATATGTAAAGTGCTTGGCAAAGTGCTTGGCACAGAGTAGGAAATGAGAGATGCAACTAAGATTGGAACCCAGCTCTGGTAGAATGAAAAATGTTCCTGTAAAGATGTCCATGTCTTAATCCCCAGAACCTGTGAATGGTGACGGGGACTTTGCAGATATGATTAAATTAAGGCTCTTCAGATAGAGAAGTTATCTTGGATTATCTGTGTGGATCAAGGTAATGACATGGGCCTATAGAAGAGGGAGATAAGAACCTCTGAGTCTTGGAAGGAGATATGACAATGGAAGCAGAGGTCAAAGTCATGCAGCCACTAGTAAAGAATTCAGGCATCAACTGGAAGCTGGAAAAAACAAAGAACTAATTCTTGCCTGAAACGTTCAGAAGGAAGCAGCCCTGCCTACACATTGGTTTTCGCTTGGTGAGGCCCATTTTGTACTTTTGACCTTAAGAATAAATCTGCATGGCTTTAAGTTTGTGGTACTTTGTTCTCAGAGCCACAGAGAACAAACACATCAACCCATACTTTTACCTCTATGCTTTGCTGCCTTTTGCTAATACAGAATTAAATAAGAAAGAAATCTCACATTGGCAGCCTAGAATTGGTTTTCGTTTGAATTTCTTTTCTCTTAACCTGCTTGCTCTTTCTTCTCTCATGGCCAGACAATTTGACAGATCTGTTTCCTCTGTCTGATTGCTTCCTCTGTGGCCACTGACTTGGGAATTATATGGAAAAAGAGAAAAAGCAGAAGGGAGAAGCAAAGGGATCATTGGCAGAAATAAGGTTTGTTTTTTGTGTGTGTGTGTGTGAGAAAAGGCAGATCCTCTATATCTGTGGGTTGTTTTTCTAAGCTAGAAAATATGGGCTTCCCTTGAAAGGGCTTATTTTCTCCACCCTTCCCCAACATGCATCTCCATGCCTCTTCCTGTCTCTTCCAGACACAAACCCAGAGCATTTTTGAGAAGCTGGACAACTCCTCTAATGGTGGCCCACGTTCAAATTCCAAATCCCCTGCATAGCTTTTTTCGTTGTGTTCCTTAGAAGATGCCTTTACTGAAAATGATTATTGTAGTGACTATTTGGGGCTGTCTCTAATCTCTAATTTAAAGACAGGTTGTTCACTTATTCATGTATTAATTCAAGATGTTTATTTGGAGAACTTTGCATGGGTCAAATTTCTCCTGAGGAACACAGTGGTGAATTATCAGATCAGAGAAAATTCCTTTCCTCATGCATTTAGATTCCAAAGAGAGGCAGACCAACACAAGTAAACACACTTAAAATGTGTGTCAAAAGAATTGCAGATTGTGTTAAACATTTACTAAGGAAATGAACCAGGGGCTGAGGTAGCTAATAACGTGCATAGGGAGTGGGGCAGGGGAATAGGGTTACTTACATGGGGTTAGTTAAGGGAAAGTCCCAGACATTTTGGCTGAGACTACCTGAAAGGATGGGTAGGAGGAGCCTTGTGAAGGAGAGGGTCTGGAGAGCATTCCAGGAAAAGGGAACAGAATGCTCAGAGACTTAAGGCAGATTCAGTTCAGTTTAGTTGCTCAGTCGTGTCTGACTCTTTGTGACCCCATGGACTGCAGCACTCCAGGCCTCCCTATCCATCACTGACTTCTGAAGTTTACCCAGACTCATGTCCATTGAGTCAGTGATGCCATCCAACCATCTTATCCTCTGTCGTGCCCTTCTCCTCCTGCCTTCAATCTTTGCCAGCATCAAGGTCTTTTCCAATGAGTCAGTTCTTCACATTAGGTGGCCAAAGTTTTGGAGTTTCAGCTTCAATATCAGTCCTTCCAATGAATACTCAGGACTGATCTCCTTTAGGATGGACTGGTTGGATCTCCTTGCAGTCCAAGGGACTCTCAAGAGTCTTCTCCAACACCACAGTTCAAAATTTCCAGGAATTGAAAGAAGTCAGTGCCATTAGAATGTGAGGTGTGTTTGGAGCCTTTGCATGTTTAGCTCATGGAGAGTCTTATAGGCAAGAGAAAGAAATTTGATTTGATTTTGTGTGTAGTAGAAAACAATTAAAAATTTTAAGGAGGCAGTGACATAAGCTGATGTATATTTAAATCTGCCATGTGGCTATTTGGAGAATGGATCTGAGAGGAACAAGGCTGGAAATGGGGAGACTGGTTTATAGGCTTTGCCATCTTCCAAGTGAAAGCTGAAGAAGGCCTGAACTAATGTGGTAGAAGTCAACTATATTCAGAAATATAATAGAAAGATTCTATGAATACATCTAATATGGTAGAGGATTCCTGTTTTGAGTACTTGGGTGGAAGGGCTGCCATTCCAGTCGAGATGGAAAAAAGATAGATATGAAGACTAAATTATCGTGACAAAGGGAGTGGGAGATACATTTTGTGCACTGAAGTTTCAGATGTCTGGTAATTATCTAAGTGGAGCGATCAGGTTGAAAGTTGGATGCATACGTAACCCTGGAGTTCAAGGGACAGGTCTGGGCCAGAGAGGTAAATGTGGAAATCATTAGCATACTATGACATTTAAAGCCAAATGCTTTGTGATACAACTGGAGAATATGTATGGGGGAAGAAGGCAGTCAAGATGGAGCCATGGGGAACTGCCCCACTGAGATGTCAACTGGAAGAGGAGCAGGAGCCAGGGGGACAGAAGGAGAGTGGTCAGTGAGGGAGAGAAACCACCAGGTGAACAGCGCAGGCTGCAGATGAGAGGGCAGAGTGCCTACACAGGGGGAGAAGGTGTCTCTGTCTCTTGCTGCTGAGGGCTTGAGTATAACAGAGACAGAGAATGGTGGGTTTTTTTTAATAAGTTAAAAATAAGACTTTATACACAGTATTTCCTTTCCTATTTCATTTCATACTACCTTTTAAACTTGTGTATACATTCAGCTTTGGGAGATCATTTATAATATATTAGACTATCTAGAACCCACTCCAGTATTCTTGCCTGGAGAATCCCAGGGACGGGGGAGCCTGGCGGGCTGCCGTCTATGGGGTCGCACAGAGTCAGACACGACTGAAGTGACTTAGCAGCAGCAGCAGCAGACTATCTAGATCTACCCATATTTGGGGAGTGTTTTTTGGATTAGCCAACATGGAAATCACTGATAACCGTGACCAGATGAAGGTATGCCTAGGTCACCAGGTAGATTGTAATGGGATAATGAATTAATGTGTCAATAATATGAGGAAGTGCAGACAGCATTTGTGTGTACAAAACTTTCCAAGAAATTTTCAAGAAATTTGGTCATGATAAGGGACAGATAAATGGGGCAGAAGCCGACAGGAACTATGTGGACAGTGGAGGTGTTTTGTGCAAGGTATGCAAGATGGAGATGCTAAAATATGTCTGTGCACTGAGGAGAAAGAGCAAGTGGATGGAGAGATGGTGAATGTACGAGAGAGAGTGGGTAATAGAAGAGTAAAGTTCTTGAGAAAACAGAAAAGGCTGTGAGCTTGACCTTCACTGGCAGATGCAGTAAGGAGGCAAGGGATATGCAGGTGTCAGTGATAGAAGATACTTCTCCCTCCCAATGCTGCTGTTCTTCACTGAATTATGAAAAGTCATCAGCTAGTATTAGTGGGAGGTTTGAAGAAGAGGAGAAAACATGAAATGCTTGTCTCATTTGAATTAGATAACTAGCTTCCCTTAAGCTGACTTCATGCTTACTAAGCAGCGTTATTGTTGTAATTGGGCTTCCTGTGGGATTTTCCAACAGAAGGAAGATGTGAGGGACAGAGGCTCCGAGTGTCAGCCTAGAGGAAGTTAGAATTCTCCCAGTAAAATGTCTCTTGTGAGTTTGTCTCTGTGAGCCAACTTACGTGGGTCAACTCAGGGAGGCAGAGAAGCCCAGATCAGAAGGGCAATGTGATATGTGACAACTTTGTCAACTTTGTATATGGTTCACCTGGCAAAAGGCTTGATTTATTCTATTGAACTTCAGTAGGGAGTATATAATTTACCTGCATTAGTTGCTGTTCAGTCACTAAGTTGTGTGTGACTCTGTGACTCCATGGACTGTAGCACGCCAGGCTTCCCTGTCCTGGTGTTGGTTCAGATTCATGTCCATTGAGTTGGTGAAGCTTTCTAACCATCTCATCCTTTGTCACCCCTTCTCCTCCTGCCCTTAGTATTTCCCAGTATCAGGGTCTTTTCCAGGGAGTTGACTCTTCACATCAGATAGCCAAAGTATTGGAGCTTCAGCATCAGTCCTTCCAATGAATATTCATGACTGATTTCCTTTAGGATTGACTGGTTGCATCTCCTTGCAGTCCAAGGGCCTCTCAGAGTCTTCTCCAGGACTGCAGTTTGAAAGCATCTGTTCTTCAGCACTCAACTTTCTTTATGGTCCAACTCTCACATCCATACATGACTNTATTGGAGCTTCAGCATCAGTCCTTCCAATGAATATTCATGACTGATTTCCTTTAGGATTGACTGGTTGCATCTCCTTGCAGTCCAAGGGCCTCTCAGAGTCTTCTCCAGGACTGCAGTTTGAAAGCATCTGTTCTTCAGCACTCAACTTTCTTTATGGTCCAACTCTCACATCCATACATGACTCCTGGAAAGACCATAGCTTTGACTACGTGGACCTTTGTCGGCAAAGTGGTGTCTCTGCTTTTCAATATGCTGCCTAGGTTTGTCATAGCTTTTCTTCCAAGGAGAAAATGTCTTTTAATTTCATGTCTGCAGTCACTGTTTGCAGTGATTTTGGAGCCCAGTAAAATAAAATTTGCCACTGTTTCCACTTTTTACCCATCTATTTGCATTAAAGAGCCAAGAAATAAGGATCTTTCATTTAGGCTCACAATAAACTATGCATTTTATCTCTTAAACAATGGATCTAGAAACTCATTGGTTGTAATCATTAATAGTCTCATAGAAAAAGCATTTTATACCTCCAAATGCTCCCACTGTGTATCTTATAATGGAAAGTTTTCTGCTCTTCCTTACCTGTAGAAATAACACCAGTAAACAATTAATGGGGAGAAATAAGGAAGCTCTGAGATTAGCCTGAGAATTAAAGAGAATTCATGCCATTATCAGGTGCATCATGCAACAATATTTCCCTTGAAGATTTATAAAATGTTTATCTAATGGGTTCATAATTGCTGGAAAAATAGAGAAGGGATGAAAGAGTTGGTAGTATATCAGAATATTTAAGTGGTGAAAACCCAAGGTTGTCCCCTGCTCCCATCATCAAGAACATTTTGGTTTCAAAACAATCAGGGAAATTTTATACCTGTGGTATTTTTAACAGAGTAAATAATGACCATCCAGAGAAAGAGACTACAGGTTTCTTCCTTAAATGGGATTCTTTTAATGCTCTCTTTGGGGACGTCTCAATAGATCATTATGATAATCACTCTTTTTGTATCACATATTTTCCTCTCAAAAATGCAGAAAAAATGAGTGTGGATTCTGGACAAACAAAGCTATAGAATAATTCTTGTACATAACGCTGGGAGTGTGTGGTTGGGGAGAGGTTTGGCGAGAAAGAGAGAGAAGGAGGACATAAAAATGTTTGTTGCTGTAGAGTGTTCCTTACAAACAGAACTCAACAGAAACATCAGACAGAAAAAAAAAAAAAAAAAAAAAACAGGGCAAAACGTGTATTCCAAAAGTATTTATTGAACATCTAAAGAACAGGGCACTACTCTGGGTGGTGCACATACAATAGCACAGGAAGTGGACTTCAGAAAAGCCTGCTGTCAGGGAGACTTGCATTCTGATGGATGGCACCTGACTCCCCCTTTCCCAGAAATTTTCAGTACATCGCTATGAGACCCATGGGAGTGGAAGGCTTTTTGCTTTCGTGGATCAAACACAACCTGACTGGGTACTTTGTCTTTCTAGTTGATTTAAATGAAACAAGAAGTGACTTTCAGGTTTATCTTGGTAATAAAACTTGAGGCCGGTGAGAAGGGGATGATGATATTATTTGCTATAGAAAAGGAAGCATGTCTGTAGAGTGCTGAGATTAGATCTATCAAGGTAGCATACAGGTAACTAGAAAGCAGCCACCAAATATGATTGAATCCTTCCCTCAGTAGCGATAACATTGTCTTCTGTTCTATTGAAACTTGCATTTCATTTTCTAAGGAAACAAGGATTCTCTCTCTTTCACTGCCAGACAAACTCTCAGACACACATGGGCACTGTCTCTCTGTTCTGTGTCTCTGTCACACACACCCACACACCCACCCCATCCCTCCAAGCCAGTTGCATCAGTGATTCATCTCAAAACTGCCTATCTAGAAACAAACCCATTTATCTCCCTCTTACCAATCATCCTAAACTTCTCCTTGAAGTAAAATCAGAAAATGCAGCAGTGTAGTTTTCCTGGTTGCTAGAAATCCCGTCACTGTATTTTCACACCAGGATTCTCAAGTGGCCAATTCTCAAGTAGCACAGGGACCGTCTTCCTACTTTTATCTTTGTTCACATGTGAAGGAAGCAACACAGGAGTGTATTACATTCACACTTGTCTCCTTGGCATGGTTTATAGATTCTGTGTCAACACTCAAGATCCTTGATGATAACGAAGAAGGTAATTAGTCTATAATTAGAAGTTAATCACAAATCTATAAGAGAAATTTCAGCATATTGACAAAGACTTTTCTTTAAGTGACATTTCTATGCATAGTTAATTAATTACTGATCTCAAATTGGGTCACTGGAAATGGTATTCTTCTGATCTCTAGTAATTTTTCATCCAGACACACTTAAAAAAAAAATTCAGATTACATCTCTCAGTGCCCCTGTGCAGTTGAGTTTTACTGTAGTGGGAGAAAAGACAAACTGTCCAGATACAGTTGACGCATTAGCTTAAAAAAATGACCATGCTGTAAGTGATGCACCGCTGGAGTCTACTTTGTGAGTGACAGGACAGGACACACTCAATCCGTTTGTTCTCAACATCATTCATTTCAGAGAAATGCAAATCAAAACCACAATGAGGTACTATCTCATGCCAGTCAGAATGGCTCTATCAAAAAGTCTATACACAATAAATGCTGGAGAGGGTGTGGAGAAAAGGGAACCCTCTTACACTGTTTTGGGAATGCAAACTAGTACAGCCACTGTGGAGAACAGTGTGGAGATTCCTTAAAAAACTGCAAATAGAACTGCCATACGACCCAGCAATCCTACTGCTGGGCATACACCCTGAGGAAACCAGAATTGAAAGAGACACGTGTACCCCAGTGTTCATTGCAGCACTGTTTACAATAGCTTGGACATGGAAGAAACCTAGATGTCCATCAGCAGAAGAATGGATAAGAAAGCTGTGGTACATATACACAATGGAGTATTACTCAGCCATTAAAAAGAATACATTTGAATCAGTTCTAATAAAAAAAAAAAAAAAAAAAAAACAGGGCAAAACGTGTATTCCAAAAGTATTTATTGAACATCTAAAGAACAGGGCACTACTCTGGGTGGTGCACATACAATAGCACAGGAAGTGGACTTCAGAAAAGCCTGCTGTCAGGGAGACTTGCATTCTGATGGATGGCACCTGACTCCCCCTTTCCCAGAAATTTTCAGTACATCGCTATGAGACCCATGGGAGTGGAAGGCTTTTTGCTTTCGTGGATCAAACACAACCTGACTGGGTACTTTGTCTTTCTAGTTGATTTAAATGAAACAAGAAGTGACTTTCAGGTTTATCTTGGTAATAAAACTTGAGGCCGGTGAGAAGGGGATGATGATATTATTTGCTATAGAAAAGGAAGCATGTCTGTAGAGTGCTGAGATTAGATCTATCAAGGTAGCATACAGGTAACTAGAAAGCAGCCACCAAATATGATTGAATCCTTCCCTCAGTAGCGATAACATTGTCTTCTGTTCTATTGAAACTTGCATTTCATTTTCTAAGGAAACAAGGATTCTCTCTCTTTCACTGCCAGACAAACTCTCAGACACACATGGGCACTGTCTCTCTGTTCTGTGTCTCTGTCACACACACCCACACACCCACCCCATCCCTCCAAGCCAGTTGCATCAGTGATTCATCTCAAAACTGCCTATCTAGAAACAAACCCATTTATCTCCCTCTTACCAATCATCCTAAACTTCTCCTTGAAGTAAAATCAGAAAATGCAGCAGTGTAGTTTTCCTGGTTGCTAGAAATCCCGTCACTGTATTTTCACACCAGGATTCTCAAGTGGCCAATTCTCAAGTAGCACAGGGACCGTCTTCCTACTTTTATCTTTGTTCACATGTGAAGGAAGCAACACAGGAGTGTATTACATTCACACTTGTCTCCTTGGCATGGTTTATAGATTCTGTGTCAACACTCAAGATCCTTGATGATAACGAAGAAGGTAATTAGTCTATAATTAGAAGTTAATCACAAATCTATAAGAGAAATTTCAGCATATTGACAAAGACTTTTCTTTAAGTGACATTTCTATGCATAGTTAATTAATTACTGATCTCAAATTGGGTCACTGGAAATGGTATTCTTCTGATCTCTAGTAATTTTTCATCCAGACACACTTAAAAAAAAAATTCAGATTACATCTCTCAGTGCCCCTGTGCAGTTGAGTTTTACTGTAGTGGGAGAAAAGACAAACTGTCCAGATACAGTTGACGCATTAGCTTAAAAAAATGACCATGCTGTAAGTGATGCACCGCTGGAGTCTACTTTGTGAGTGACAGGACAGGACACACTCAATCCGTTTGTTCTCAACATCATTCATTTCAGAGAAATGCAAATCAAAACCACAATGAGGTACTATCTCATGCCAGTCAGAATGGCTCTATCAAAAAGTCTATACACAATAAATGCTGGAGAGGGTGTGGAGAAAAGGGAACCCTCTTACACTGTTTTGGGAATGCAAACTAGTACAGCCACTATGGAGAACAGTGTGGAGATTCCTTAAAAAACTGCAAATAGAACTGCCATACGACCCAGCAATCCTACTGCTGGGCATACACCCTGAGGAAACCAGAATTGAAAGAGACACGTGTACCCCAGTGTTCATTGCAGCACTGTTTACAATAGCTTGGACATGGAAGAAACCTAGATGTCCATCAGCAGAAGAATGGATAAGAAAGCTGTGGTACATATACACAATGGAGTATTACTCAGCCATTAAAAAGAATACATTTGAATCAGGTCTAATGAGGTGGATGAAACTGGAGCCTATTATACAGTGCAAAGTAAGTTAGAAAGAAAAACACCAATACCGTATATTAATGCATGTATGTGGAATTTAGAAAGGTGGTAATGATGATCCTATATGTGAAACAGCAAAAGAGACACAGATAAAGAACAGACTTTTGGACTCTGTGGGAGAAGGCAAGGGTGGGATGGTTTGAGAGAATAGCATTGAAACATGTCTATTCAGTTCAGTTCAGTCGCTCAGTCGGGTCCGACTCTTTGCGACCCCATGAAATGCAGCATGCCAGGCCTCCCTGTCCATCACCAACTCCCAGAGTTCACTCAAACTCACTTCCATTGAGTCCGTGATGCCATCCAGCCATCTCATCCTCTGTCGTCCCCTTTTTCTCCTGCCCCCCAATCCCTCCCAGCATCAGAGTCTTTTCCAATGAGTCAGCTCTTCGCATGAGGTGGCCTAAGTACTGGAGTTTCAGCTTTAGCATCATTCCTTCCAAAGAAATCCCAGGGTTGATCTCCTTAGAATGGACTGGTTGGATCTCCTTGCAGTCCAAGGGACTCTCAAGAGTATTCTCTAACACCACAGTTCAAAAGCATCAATTCTTTGGCGCTCAGCTTTCTTCACAGTCCAACTCTCACATCCATACATGACCACTGGAAAAACCATAGCCTTGACTAGGCATGTATATTACCATATGTGAAATAGATTGCCAGCCCTGAGACTGGGTGCTCAGGGCTGGTGCACTGGGATGACCCTGAGGGATGGGATGGGGTGGGAGGTGGGAGGGGATTCAGGATGGAGAACACATGTATACCCACGGCTGATTCATGTCAATGTATGGCAAAAACCACTACAATATTGTAAAGTAATTAGCCTCCAATTAAAATAAGTAAAATTTTTTAAAAAGGCACTCCCTCACCCTCCCTCCAATTCTCTAGGAAAGTCAATGAATCAGAAACAGCTCAGATTTCACTGTACACATGTAAATGTGATATGAACATTATAAGATTAATAATGAGGAAAAAAACAGGAAGCAGTCCAGATTTTTTACTCAGTATATGCATATAAATAAATATATCTATCTGTGAAACTGCACTAAGGCTTGATACATGGAAATCTAATGGAATTTTAACAGAAAAGAACATGAGGATCAGTATGGAATGACACTGCTACTATACTCACTAATACCAAATGCATTAGTTACAGTTAACACTGTTACCATTACTGGCTAAACAGGGGTGTCATGCCTCTAATAATTTGCTGAACAGGTTTCAGAGACTTTCCATCAAGTAGGAATAAAAACCTCTAGTTGAGGTTCCAACTAGAGAGAAAGATAACGATGTTGGAATTGTGAGTTAAGCTTGAAGCAATGTTCATTTCCTGTATTATGTTTCAACTTAAGTAACACAGCCATGGACAAGCATGTGAGAGGATCTTACTCTGTAGTCTTGAAATGGTTGAAGAAGGGTCATCCACATAGCTGAGCTGTAGATGTCAGTTCCGGCTCCATATCCCCATACATTGCCTGCTCCTCCCTGTTATTAGTGGGAAGCTGTACGGCCACTATATCAGAGTTCTCATGTTGCTAAACAGAGGGGTTCAAGAAAATCTTGCCCCACCACTGGGCTGCTGCTTCTGGACTTTACAGAAGCGCTGGTGTGAATGCTCTGCAGTCCGGTTTCTGCATCTGCACCCCATGCAACGTCCCCATGGGAAAGCTGAGCTGTTTTTCTGATTCTACCATGCCACAGGAAACTGAAGGTTTGGGCATTTCATGATACTGGTGTTTACCCATTTTTAAGTATGAGAAAGTTGAAAGGCTCAGAAATTTTAGTAATCTACAACAATAAGGAAATGACAAAGCTAGGAGTCAAATGTAGGCTGACTTCAACATTCACCTACTAACCACACTCCTTCACATTTCTCCCTGTATTCCTGAAACTGGGGCACCTATATCATTGGTTCCCAGGCCTGACTGCCCATAAGAAGCACAAGCAGGCTTATGACAAATGCAGATTCCTGAACAGTCTTCCTCCCTCTGTTTTTTAAGTAAGTAGATCTGGGGTAGAGCCCTGGAATCTGATATATTTTTAAGTTCCTGCCAAGAATTCTGAAGGATACCCAGGTTCAGAAACTGCTGATCCTGATCAGGGCATTGAACACAAAATTGAGATTCATTCATTGTTTCAATAAATAACTGTTGAATGCTGACTATCTACCAGGTACTGTTCTAGATGCTTAAGACAAGTCCCTGTGTTTGTGAAATTTACACTCTAGTTGGAAGAGCCAGAGATGAGAAAAAAACCAATATGTTCTATCAAGTAGTGATAAATGCTACATAGAAAAGCATAGCATTTATTGTTGTTGCTAAATTGTGTCTAGCTCTTTTGTGACCCTATGGACTGTAGCCCACCAGGCTTCCCTGTCCATGGGATTTCCCAGGCAAAAGTACTGGAGTGGGTTGCCATTTCCTTCTCCAGGGGATCTTCTCAACCCAGGGCTCGAACCTGTGTCTCCTGAATTGCAGGCAGATTCTTTACTGCTGAGCCACCAGGGAGGCTGTGTAATATTCCACTGAGCATGTGTACCACATCTTAAGTCATAAAAAGGAATAGAATTGGGTCATTTGTAGAGACTCGGATGGATCTAGAGACTCTCATGCAGACTGAAATAAGTTAGAATGAGAAAAACAAATATTGTATATTAATGCATATATGTGGGATCTAAAAAAAATGGTACAGATGGACCTATTTGCGGGCAGGGATAGAGAAGCAGATGTAGAAAACAGATGCATGGATGTGGCATGGGGGAAGGGTGGAGGGATGAACTGGGAGATTGGGATTGACACATACTGCCATGTGTAAAATAGATAGCTATTTGGAATCTGCTGTATGGCACAGGGAGCCCAACTCAGTTCTTTGTGGTGACCTAGATGGGTCACTTCATTGTACAGCAGAAACTAACACAATATTATAAAGCAACTATACCCCAATAAGAAAAGAAAAACAGCATGGAATCTTCAGGAGATACTAACATTGTGACTGATGATAAAAATGAGCACGACTATTGGGAAAATGATAAGAGATGAATCTGGAGAGGTTGGAAGAAGTCAACAGATTCATGGACAACTTCCAAATAGGTTGATATTAAAGATATTTCCAGAAGAATATGAGGATGGTCTAAATTTTTTTCTCCAGCTGTTGTGGTGACTATAAAATGACAATACAATCTGTCCTTGTTGGGGAAGTAGGCTTCTTCACATGTGGAATTCTGGACCCCACAGTCTCATCTCTGCCTTTTCAGGCAGCAAGAGAGAATTAGCTCAGCAGCACTGATGAATAACCACCCTTTGGGATCAAAGATAAAGTTCACTTTCTGACCAAAGATCCTGAGGGTGTTTTCAATGCCATTTGATTCTAAGTGCTGCTGAGAATCCTTTAGGTCTCCAACACAGCAGTGAATGAATCTCAACAGAATGGTTCACAAATAGATCTTGGGAAATGCTCCTTCTACCTCATGGCAAACCTGGAGCCTGTGCACACCCAGTCAGCATTTTCTGTAAGCCAGGACCCTCCAAGTACAAGTTCCCTGTTTCCCCAAGGCATCTCCTGGGGAGTATCAGTAGTAAGCCTAATGCTTTGAAACTCAGTTTCTCCAAGATCCTTGGGGACTGAAGTCATCATGTATTCCTGAAGAATTTTGCAAAGTATGTTTCCTCAAATTATTTCAGATTGAGACTAGGGGCAGGTTATTTTAGTCCACATTTACTCAAGGCTGAGGCAGGTATATACACAACTTCTCTGAGATCCTCTCTGAACTTAGGGGAAGGATCAAGAAAAGGTGAGCCTCTCAGAAAGAGAGGAACACATGTGATGAGGTGCATGGGTCACACACAGAAGTGCCTTACTCTCAGATTTCTAGCTGTTTTGCTGAGAAGACTCACAGACTAGGATGGCCAGCACGTTGTCCCCAGGACTAAATTTGAATTTCATAAGGAGTTAACCTAAGTAGTAATACTGCTTTCTTCCAGCTGGAAGTGGCAATGCTGTGGTAATTAAAGGGTAGTAGTCTTCATGGGAACTGGAAAACGGGGAAATGGGGAGGAAGGATAAGGCTGTTTCTGATCCTGTCCAAAGAAGAGCACTTTGTCCACCTAGCACAAGCAACCATCTAACCTTTACCTGAAAATGGGTGTGTCTGGCTTTCAAATCTTGAAGGTTAAAATCATTGAGCTCCTTTGACTCTGAGCCAAGCACACGACAGTCCCAGAAGATTTGGGCATTCACGGAAAGGAGAATACACTGAATGGTAGCCTGGTTATTCTGAGCTTCTTGAAAGTTTGATTTTTTAAATCACTGAATTCATAATTTCTAAGTGTAAATTAATCATGTGTTGTTTGATAAGAATGAGTCAGTCCCAAGAGCCTGAAAAGGTCTGACTGATAAAACTGGACTTTTGTACCACAAAGGAAATTATCCTGTCTGAGGGCAGCTGGTCTATCTCTTTAACGTCATTCATCCAAAATTTACCTGGATCATTAGCTATGACCTACTCCAAGGGAATTTTAGATTCAATTTTGTGTATAATAATGTATATAGTATATATATATTTGCACATATATTGATAGTGATTATATGTTCATAATAGTAATCTAAAGAAAAAGTTAACGCTGACTTTAGAGTCTGAAAGGGACTTAGATATAGTTAGGGTAAAAGCTACACACACACACACACATTCCAATACATACATATAAGGTGTATATACTGTTGATACATACATGCTGAGTGATTCACACATTATAATAAAATTGCATAGTGGAAAAGTTGATGTTACGATCCAGTTCTCTGATCATCTAGCTAAATATCCTATTGTCTCTACCATATTATTATGATCACACTATTCACTTTTATTTAGTCTGCTAGGGAAACAGACTTGCCCAGAGACATGTATGCCATTTTATTACTCTTAGTAATGTAATCTGGAAGTCAGCTGCAAAGAGATTCTATATACCAAGCAAGCAGGATTAATAAAGACATTTGAAAAAAAGAAGATAACCACTTTTATTTTTATCTTTATTTCAATCTTATTTTCTATTTTTCAGTTGATTTCACCACCATTTTTTCCTTTAATAAGCTCACTTGCCAATTTTATCTTTTAGACAAGTTGTTTGTACTGTCTCTTTTTTTAAAAGTTCTCTCAAATGTTTATTACCTTTTAGTGCAGAATTATTTAGCCCCAGATTTTTTTGTTTGTGAATATAAGCACTTGGGTTATTTTAATGATTTGTCTTTCATAAGTTTATTTGGATTTATGTCAGCAGCATCTCTTTCCCAATTAAACTAAGTTACCCCAAGGTTTCCAAAACCATAAGATCAAGCTTATTGATGACTTCAATTCTTAAGAGCCAATCTTCTCTTACTGAGTGCAAAGCCTCAGCCCAGTAACAAGATCTTATTACAAAGAAAATGCATAAAGTGGTCATTATAATGAATATTGCCGTGATAAGTTATTATATTCCCTGAGAGAATTGCAGGAATTTGTTTGGAGTTCTGCCATCAGTAACCTGCTTTAGATAAGCAACTGATTTAAATGGGACCAAAGTATCCAGTACATAGAAGATATAGTGAGTTGTCCCAAAGAAAATATGAAATATGAATGGAAATATGAATGTGCCTTGAGTGATCAAATCAGTACTCAGTGAATAAGGACAGAGATACAGGAAATCATCTTGAAGATTTAGAGATGATATAGAGTGATTCACAGGATAGAGAGAATATTCTTACTGATTAGCACACTTGATAACAGTTAATACTGTTAGTATTAACACACTTGAACCGTGGCTGAACCTAAACAAAGGGATTGTTTAACCATAAAAATATAAGAAAGGGAATTTTCAAAGCCAGCAGTGCCCAGGAAGAAGGGAGTGTGTGAATTGTACATCAGGTTTGATAGGCAGTATCCTGAGAAGCTCTCAAATCCCCATTGGCATAGAATTCTACCAATCTTCTTATCTTTTAAAATGGAGATTAAGAGTGTTGTGGCCCAGGTACTTAAGTAACAACCAGTGCAAGAGGGACCCTTTAACACTCTTCTCTGTCCTCCAGAAAGCAGGATATAAATCTCTCCCTATGAATGGTACAGTCCCTGCACCTGGAGTTAGGACACCCTTATCACTAGAGATCAGAGACTTGGAGCCAAGAAGTCTGTATAAACAAACCTCATTTCTTCTTTAACTTACTACCCCAAACTTAAACTCCATTTAGATTCTTCATTTATTAAGCATCCAAAGCCTAAATTTCTTTGTCCCGTCAATTCCTCACAAATTTTATTGTTTCTTTGTCTAAAAGCTAAAAGCTGACTGCTTTGGCAAGTTCCTGGGTCCTATTTCCATGAGACCTCTGTGTACATGAATTGAAATTTGTTTCTTTTCTCTCTTGTTAATCTGTCTTGTTTTCATTTTATTGTTAGCCCAGCCACAAGAATTCAAGAGTAGGTAGGGGAAAAATTTCCCCTCTCAACAACAGTATCAACTTCATAACATTGTAATAAAGTTTATATGAAATCCTGTATTAAAATTAGAATGACCTGAATGATATGTGTAAGTTCATTCTCTAAATTTCCCTTTCCCATAAGTCAGCTGAGCGCCTCTGTTGAGATTTTTACCATCGTAATATACACCTCTCCTATTACTTACTTGAAAATAGTTTCTTCCAGTTTTACTGAGAAATAATCAGCATACATCACTGTGTAAGTCTGAAGTGTACAACACGATTATTTGACTTATACATATCATGAAATGATGAGCACAGTAAGTTAACACCCATCATCTCATATATTTATAAAATATAAGAAAAAGAAAAATTCTATGTGATGAGAACTCTTAGGATTTAATTTATTAGCTTTTATATGTAACATGTAGGGGGCTTGTATATATTTATTATCTTGTACATTACATCCCTAGTACTAATTTACCTTTGTTGTTGTTGTTCAGTTGCTAAGTCTCGTCCAACTCTTTGTGACTCCATGGTCTGCAGCGCGCCAGGCTTCCCTGTCCTTCACTGTCTCCCAGAGTTTGCTCAGACTCATGTCCACTGAATCAGTGATGCTATCCAACCATCTCATCCTCTTGCCCTCTTCTCTTCCTGCCTTCAACCTTTCCTAGAATCAAGGTCTTTCCAGTGAGTTGGCTCTTCTCATCAGGTGGCCAGAGTATTGGAGCTTCAGCTTCAGCATCAGTCCTTCTAATGAATATTCAGGGTTTATTTCCTTTAGTAGTGACTGGTTTTATCTCCCCACTGTCCAAGAGACTCTCAAGAGTCTTCTCTAGGACCACAGTTCGAAAGCATCAGTTCNCTCTTCTCATCAGGTGGCCAGAGTATTGGAGCTTCAGCTTCAGCATCAGTCCTTCTAATGAATATTCAGGGTTTATTTCCTTTAGTAGTGACTGGTTTTATCTCCCCACTGTCCAAGAGACTCTCAAGAGTCTTCTCTAGGACCACAGTTCGAAAGCATCAGTTCTTTGGCACCCCGCCTTCTTTATGGTCCAACTCTCCTATCCATACATGACTACTGGAAAAACCCTACCTTTGACTTTATGGACCTTTGTCAGCGAAGTGATGTCTCTGCTTTTTAATACACTGTCTTGGTTTGTCACAGCTTTTCTTCCAAGAAGCAAGCGTCTTCTAATTTCAGGCAATTTGTACATTTGACTACCTTCATCCAGTTCCCTATCCTCCCACATCCAGCCTCTGGAAACCACAAATCTGATCTCTCTGAGTTTGGTTGGTTAGTTGCATGATTTTTGGAAGTATAATTGACCTATGACACTGGTGCCCAACATAGTCATTTGATATTTCTGTACATTACAAAATAATCACCATGATAAGTTCTAGTTACCATCTGTTTCTATACAAAGATATTGTATTATTATTGAATAAGTACTAGGAATGTAATGAAAGGAAAAATATCATCCAGCAGCTTATTAGAAATGTAGAACCTCAGGCATTTTTTAGTTGATGAACTCTTCTTAAGTTTACTTCTTTATTATAGTTCTTTGTTTACCAAGCAACCTCAACTGGTGAGTTGGTGGGAAGTAATATACCAGTAAATCATGCTACCTTCATGACAGAATATATACATTCCTATACATTAATGAAGCTGACATCCAAGTTTTTATGGTAATCTCTGGGAACCTAGTTAATAGCCATGTAGAGACTTAGATATACTCTAGGTTTGTTGTCAAATCACATTTTTGAGCCTACAAGACCAAGTCTCACTGTGAACCATGGTAAATGAACCAGGAAGATTCCATCTGGTGAAACCTGTTCTAAAGAGATTGACAGCCAACCTCTTCTTGTGCCACCCTGACCACAAGTGTTCTTTTCTCCTAAATAGGAACACCAAATCTACCTGGTTCTGAGATATGCAACCTGAAAAAGATAAATAATTCATCAGCTCTGAGTTTCATGTAGAAGTATTAGCCTTCTTAAATTTTCAGTGCCGTGGCAATCCTAAAGTCTTCTGAGGCTTTGACTCACCAAGGGAGAGCTGGACCATCTAAAATACTCATCCCAGTCATCTCAATTTAGGCCACTTAAAACAATGGGTCTTCATTAATTCCTGCCTCCTAAGCCAGCTTCCTCTATTAAGGTTTTGGGGACTGGCAGATCTGAGAAATCCATTTGGGCTGCACCTGTGATAATCAGACACTAAGGAAGGTAAATTTGGGTAGAAAGAGACTTTGGAGTCAAGAATAAGAGAACCAGAGAACCCAGGAACCAGGAAGGAATCTAGAAATCAGCCAAATGAACCCCTTGGGGAACTGAGACCCAGAGAAATGAAAATATTGGCTAAGGTCATTGAGAGGGTAACTAAGTAACAGAGGTGGCCAGTGACAGGTTCACTGCAGTGTATTCTTCATCACATAAGTGCATTGAACTGATCGCTGTTAAAGAAAGTGGGGGAGGTGGTAGAGAAACCAGGCAAGAAGGAAAAAAAGAGGCTGAGATTTCTGAACTTGGTTTTCCCTGAAAAAACCTTCAGAGGTTGCTCTCACTTTGATACAGATAATGTATTCCTCTAGCAGTATTCTAGCTTCTCTTTTCCTTTCTCTGCTGCATATGTTTTAGCTGAAGGCTCTGGGACTTTTCTCCCATAACCATGGAACTATTTCCTAATCGCTATTCTGCATTCCTTTTCCATTTATCAAATAGTTCCACTGAGCATTGTCTGCCTCTCACTGAACTCTTTATCAGCATTCAGCCTTTCTTTCCACCTACTCTTCACCATATCTGACTGCACTATTTCATTGTTTCTTATGGCCTGTGGGCAGTCACCTATTCTCCCACCCCATAGTGTCCCAGTCCCTGGTAGAATGTGACCGGGGATTTGAAGAGAGGAGGGCACATAAATGAGAAACAGTCCCTCTAAATTTCACATCAAAATTGGAATTTTCTTGGGATTTATGTATTATATAGGAATAAAGAATTCATTCTTTTTGCTTATTGTTCCTAACATGATCTAAAATCAGAATGTTTTTGCAAAGCTTAGATATATAAATTGTTAAAAAAAAAAAAAAAAAACAACTAATACCGAGTTTCCACTGGGTACAGACTGTCTCTTATACACATCTAGATGTGTATAAGAGACAGGTATNATTCATTCTTTTTGCTTATTGTTCCTAACATGATCTAAAATCAGAATGTTTTTGCAAAGCTTAGATATATAAATTGTTAAAAAAAAAAAAAAAAAACAACTAATACCGAGTTTCCACTGGGTACAGACTATCTTAAATTCATTTCCATTTAAGGGATTAAAAGGAAAAAAAAGAAAAATGAAATCCTTTAAAGAAATTTGTCTTCCTTATCCTAGCAGATTTAAGGCTCTGGGTTCTTTTTCTAAATGTTAGAGTCTTCAGTGTAATTCAAGAAATCCTGACCTATTACATTTAGCTTTTCCAACCTCAAATGACTCCCATTAGGGCTTTGTGGCCCAAATGAAGTAGATGAAGCCAACCCTCAGAATGAGTTCTGTTCTATAAAACTCTTAATTTATACTTCATCAACCAGAAATAGATGATTTAACTTTTTCCACAATGACAGATCCTTTGGATTTTGAGGAGAAAGATGCAATCACTGTGTTATCACTTATAAAACCCATCAAAATCCCAGTGGTTAGTGTTGCCCAGTAAATGAGTGGGAAAACCACAGGGGGCATGTTGGACCTGGGGTCATTCTGAACATGAGCCCTCAGGAGAGATAAAATGGCACTGTAAAGAATTTAAAGAATGGCCATGGAAAATAAATATAGAGAAGAAAATGCAAAAAAAAAGAGAGGACTGAAAATTAAATAAATTAAGCAAATCAATATTTTGCCTAGAAAGATGAAACTAGATATATTTGAGGACTGAAACATCAGTGTGGAGAGTACAGATCCTCATTTGATGAAGCATGTTACATTTCTGCTCAGTGTAAGGCTCTATGTTGAATCTGTGGGGGAAATAGATGAGGAAGACAAGGTTCATGTCACGGAGCTGTATCTGTTTTAGTGTTTTTAAATTTAGAAGTGTATTGGTAACATAAATATTGATAGAACATGGCACACGTCTTAAGAGGAGTAGGTAAAGCATTAGAGTATTTCAGGAGAACAGTGCTAAGTGAAAGTGTTGGGAAGGGAATAGTGAATAAATTTGTATCTCAGTGGTTGAGTACAATCAGACATACATATATTAGAGAAAGGGGCATATGATATAGAAGAACTATAGCAGACAAATATACATCAGTGTATTAGTTAAGGTAAAGTTTGCTGATATAGCAGATACACCAGAAAATTTTTAGAGAATAGAAGCTTTCAGAAAGCTTCTTTTCATTAAGATTTTTAAATTCTTGTTTTCATGAAGTCCAAAAGGGGCCTTCCTATTCATTGGGTGACTATCTGCAAAGTAGTGA
Organism: Oreotragus oreotragus; assembly: GCA_006410675.1. Lineage (NCBI taxonomy): Eukaryota > Metazoa > Chordata > Mammalia > Artiodactyla > Bovidae > Oreotragus > Oreotragus oreotragus. The sequence goes on along the minus strand of SJYX01017677.1, from coordinate 67,303 downwards.
TTGAAGGACTAGGGTCTGTCTGTCTTTTGGCATCACCAACATTAACACCTCCAAGGTCGCTATGTGCATCTTCATTAAGTTAGTAAAAGGAGAAAGAGAATGGAAGTAAATGCTTGGGAGATTTACGTGGAGCAGGTCTGGAAGAGGAGCATCACTTTGGCTTGAATTCTGTTCACTGGAACTTAGTCATATGGCCACTCTTGACTATGTGGGATGCTGGAAAATGTAGTATAGTAAGAATGGGTTTCATGAATGAATAATAAGTATATCTTTTCCACAGGTAGGGAAATCTAAATGGAGATGCAATTCAGTTTGGTTGAAACAGAGGATAGGATATAAAAGTAAAGAAATGGGTGGAGAACATATTCATTTTTGATTTTTCTTTTATTCATTCAGTAAAATTTATTTAGCACCCACTATTTGCCAGATACCATACTAGATGTTGAGGATTTAATAAGGAATGTGTCTAGTAGAGAAGACAGTTATAAGAGTAAATATTATAAACACTGTAATAGAAGTATGTGTGAAATGCCATAAAAACACAAAAGAGAGGCAGTAACATGGCTAGAGGAATCTAGGACTGAAGCTCAATCAGAAAGTCTTTTTATGTGAGGAAGGTGGGCACTGGGGGTGTGAAGGGACTGTTCCTGGTAGAGGGAGCATCCTATGCAAATGCACAGGTACATGGAAAGGCATGGTGTGGTCACGGAGTCATGGGGAACATCGAACTTCTTACAGGATTCTAGGCTATTAGAAACTGGACCAACCCTGCAAGTCTGAAAAATATAAATTCAGGGAGAAAAGGAAAGAAATAACAGAAAATGCTGTATTTCACAGTGGGTAATACATTTACAAACTTTTTTTCCTTAAGAAGAAGGAAAAACTTTTTTCGTTAAGCAGCTGGTGATGTACACACTTACCAGTAGGTTAGAGAGATAAATTCACAGTTGATGTATTCACAGGATAGGAAGGGTGTATAGGTTTATCTGATCCCTTGCAATTAATGGTTTGCTCAGAATATGTTATTTGGAGCTGCTGTCAAAGACATGGGCTCTGAAGTCAGACAGACTTGGATTTGAATCGTAGGTGCAGCCCTTGATAGTTGTGTGGCCTTGGGAAATTTTTTCTGAGTCTTAGTTTTCCTTGTCTGTAAAACTGGGTCATTGATATTGTATACTCCAATGTGGCTCAGAGGTTAAAGTGTCTGTCTCCCATGCGGGAGACCCGGGTTCGATCCCTGGGTCGGGAAGATCCCCTGGAGAAGGAAATGGCAATCCACTCCAGTATTCTTGCCTGGAGAATCCTGTGGACAGAGAAGCCTAGTAGGTTACAGTCCACGGGGTTGCAAAGAGTCGGACACGACTGAGCGACTTCACCTTCACCTTCACCTTCACCAATGTAACAGACTTTGTTGACCATAGTTCAGTAGCTTTAAAACCATTGGTTATCTCATGGTTCTGAGAGTTGACAATTTGGGTTGGGCTCAACTAAACAGTTCTTCTGCTGGCCCCACCTGGACTCATGCATGTGGCTGTATTCAGCTGGAGGACTGGTTGAGGTCTACAGTGGCCAAGTCAAGTGATTTGTCTGGCGGCCGTTTAGTGCTGGTTGTTGGTCAAGGTTATGGGGATGGATATATACATGTACCTAGCAGACTAATCTGGGCTTATTCATATAGTGGCAATCTTAAGATTCCCAGAAGCATCAAGATAGGGTAAGCTACAATGCTTAGAATCTTTGCAAGACTCTGTTTGTTATGTTATTATCCCACCAACTAATACAAGTCCTATTAGCCAAGCCCAGAGTCACATAACAGTTGACTATCCAAAGCCATGGATACAAGGAGATAAAAACAAATTGGAACTACAGCAGTCTACCACATCCAATCATGGTGCTGCTGTATAGATTAAATAATACTATGTTTATCAAAGTTATGGATATAGTGAACAATTAATAAATGGGAATGATAAAGTTAATGATGATTATGCATGGATCACTGGCAATGTGGCATATCTAATTGCCATTTACAGTTGAGGAAAATGTCTAATGGGGGATAGGAGATGTGCATACTGGTCTAGCTTTGCTGGTGATCTAACGTGGAGATGTGAGACCAGAGGGACTAGGAGTGGTTTAGCTACAATAGTTGACAAATGAATAACATTTCTTTATTAATTGCTACCCCACTGCAATTCTTCCACCATCACTCCTACTTCATATCACATCCCACCATTCTATATTGTCCCCCCAAACCCACCCCTTGCCCAGCTCACCACAATCACCCTTTTCTGCCCTCCATTTCCACCACAGTACACATAGCTTACTACAGAACCTCTCACTCCATGTCAGATTTCTTGGGTACTTTTTCTTTCTGAATCTGTAACTGTATTTATTAGAATGTTTATAGTTTCTTGTAACTAAATTATGAAGTGAAATGGCTTAAACACTGAGAAATTATTACCTCATGTAACAGCTATGCAGGAAGCAGTTACTGAGTTGACTGATTCAAAGGCTGGATAAATGGTGTCAGTGCTCAAAGATGGCTTCTCTGAGATCCTCTTTGGTTTCACCTCACTATTATTGCAAGATCGCATCTATAACTTCCTAGCATCTGCTCTCACAAGAAAATAGCTACAGAAAAGAGAGAAGGACCATTTCCCAGTCCCCGCTTCTGGCCCTCACTCCCCTTTATTTGTCAAAGAGGTAAACTTCTCTCAAAACCTCCTCCCTTATTTCTCATTGACTAGAATGTGACCACATCTCCAAACCAATCAGAGGCAAAGGGGAAAAAGATTTTCATTATCATGATTAGATCATATTCATCATAGTTTGTCTCCTAAAATTCAAAAGGGACCCATGTTTTCTGGATATACTGTGCAGAATGCATTGCTCAAGGATAATAATTTTAACTATTTTTTTATATTGGGGTATAGTTGATTAATAAACAAGGTTGTGATAGTTTCAGGTGAACAGCGAAGGGACTCAATTGTCTTTTAAAGGTTAATCATGACTCTCATAAGGATATGAAATTAACAGGTGTCAAAGATTTAATTAAATTAATTAAGGAGAAAACTATAAAAGAAGTTATCAGTTCAGGTCAGTCACTCAGTTGTGTCCGACTCTTTGTGACACCATGAATCGCAGCATGCCAAGCCTCCCTGTCCATCACCAACTCCTGGAGTTCACTCAAACTCATTTCCATCGAGATGGTAATGCCATCCAGCCATCTCATCCTCTGTCATCCCCGTCTCCTCCTGGCCCCAATCCCTCCCAGAATCAGAGTCTTTTCTAATGAGTCAACTCTTTGCATGAGGTGGCTAAAGTATTCGAGTTTCAGCTTTAGCATCAGTCCTTCTAATGAATACCCAGGACTGATCTCCTTTAGGATGGACTGGTTGGATCTCCTTGCAGTCCAAGGGACTCTCAAGAGTCTTCTCCAACTCCACAATTCAAAAGCATCAATTCTTCAGCACTCAGCTTTCTTCACAGTCCAACTTTCACATCCATACATGACCACTGGGAAAACCATAGCCTTGACTAGACAGACCTTTGTTGGCAAAGTAATGTCTCTGCTTTTTAATATGCTATCTAGGTTGGTCATAAAAGAAGTTATAGACAGTTCCAAAGAGAATCCAAAAACCAAGACAAATATTTATGATCTCATGATTTTTGAAATGCATTTATTTAATGAGTTCAAAACTGTTTTCCTGCACTGAAGAGGGAGAAAGTCAATTGACCCTTATGGAACAGAATTTATTTGCATATCTAGAGACAAGAAATACTTGTTTTACACCAGTTTTATACAAGGTAACTTCTATATGTACACAGCTGTAGAAAACAATGAAAAGCACAAATAACGTAAAGTCAGATGCCTTTGAGAGAGTGCTTCAATCAATACCCAATTTTCAACCGAAGACATTTTCTAGTCTTTTGGTCCACTTAAAGACCTTTTGATTTTTCCTTACAATATGCACAAAATCATGATTCATTAGCAAAGAATAAAGAGGAAATGACTTTTGGGTGGACAGCCAACAGTATCTGTCAATCACATTGCTGAGAAGTAGGAGAAAAATAAGTGTATCATAATTTGCAGTGAGACTTTCATGCTGCTTTACAGGGATTCCTTTGGAGGTGAATGATAAGCCAGGAGGTACTGGTTGAGGCTGAGAAGGCCTGGCCACTTTCTCTGAGCCTAAACCTGAGCTTATAGTGGGGATGGGACAGCAGCTCATATCTTCCCTCCTGAAGAGTCGCTAAAATCATGTGTTAAGTAAGAGCTGTGACCAGAGGCACTTCTGTCATGAAGGATGAGACTATGACTAATTCCTTTATGGAAGCTGCAGCTTTTAATTTTTCTAATATACATGACCATTTTCTGTTCCCATTCTACCCCTTCCCTTGGTTCTTTCTGCATTTATTGTAAATTAAATTTCAAGGGAATAGTACCAATAATCACATACAATTCATTTCAGTCTGTTGACAGGCAATTTTTCTGTAGTACCCTGCTGGGGATTTGATAGTGAGAGGGGGTGGTGTGAAAATGTGATATCTGATATTCGTACAGCCTTTGTCCCCAATCTGGTATGTATGAGCTTCTTTTTTCCTCTTATACAATTCAGGATACTGTATTTTTGTACCTTAATTAGCTTCAAAATTAATAAACCAAATGTTTTCTATATATATTTAAAGTTCCAAACCACATAGTATGCTTGCGGCTCAGTAAGTCTGTCATGAGAAAGAAATCTAGTCAGGATTTTGCTAAGTGCTACATTTCACACATATACATTTTGCATATATAGTTCTGATTTTGTCTGTGAGTAACCGCCTGGAGAAGGAAATAGCAACCCATGCCAGTATTTTTGCATGAGAAATCCCATGGACAGAGGAGCCTGATGGGCTAACGTCTATGGGGCTGCAGAAGAGTGGGACATGACTTAGCAGCTAAATAGCAACAATTGCTCCTTGAGAAGGAATTGCTCACATTTTAGAGAAATAACATTTTTTACATGGTTCTGTTGTAACTACATACAGGTTCATTGGCCACTTCCATGACAGAGTTCAATTCTACCTGTGAAAACACTGCTTTCTCTTGGCTGCTGGCTCTTAACTATTAATGCCCATCATAATCACATGGCAGGGGCCACTTGTTACAACACAGATGGCTGTTTCCCACACCAGAGTTTCCGATTCAATAGAACTGAATGAACCTAAGAATTGGCATTTCTGACAAGTTCCCAGGTAGTGCTGATGCTGCTGGCCTGGGGAAAATCATTTAAGAAACTGTGCTCTGGGCCATGTACCTTCAGGTTAGAAAAGATTCTCAGTCCAGGAGACAGCCACAATCTACACATGACAGAAAGGGAAAGATATTTTGTTAATACAGGGAAGAATTTTTCGCCCTTCAAAGGAGCCTATTTGCACTTCCATTATCTTCATCCAGTGAAAAATTGATATGAATAATTCAAAATGGGAGGCCATTAAAAAAATCATCATATTGGAATCAATCTAGGACTTCCAATTAACTGATGATACAGAACATAGAGAGGAGAAAGAGTCAGAAATGAAGACCAGCAGATCCATAAACCTGAGTACTAGTCTTAGCATGGGCTTCCCTGGTGACTCAGATGGTAAATAATCCACCTGCAATGTGGGAGACCTGGGTTCAGTCCCTGAGTTGGGGAGATCTCCTGGAGGAGGACGTGGCAACCCACTCCAGTATTCTTGCCTGGAGAATCCCCATGGACAGAGGAGCCTGGAGGGCTGCAGTCCACAAGATTGCAAAGAGTTGGGGGTGACTGAACAACTAAGCACACANGGTTCAGTCCCTGAGTTGGGGAGATCTCCTGGAGGAGGACGTGGCAACCCACTCCAGTATTCTTGCCTGGAGAATCCCCATGGACAGAGGAGCCTGGAGGGCTGCAGTCCACAAGATTGCAAAGAGTTGGGGGTGACTGAACAACTAAGCACACAGTCTTAGTGTATCCTGACTGTACCACTTAGGCCAACCAGTGACTGTAAATTTCATTGGTAGACAAAGATTGTGGACTGTTGATTGCTAAGTTCCTTTCTAGCCCTATTCTTCCATGAATCTGATCCTAACCAAATGTCCAAAGAGTTCCCCAGCTTTATCTGCTGGTGTGGACATCTTGAGCCAAGACATGTAGCAGGAGAGGGGGCAGCATCTGCCTCTGAGCCCACAGCAAGTTTTGCCAACCCTGATGTCAGAGAGTAAAGTTCAGTGGAATTTCAAGGAATTCAAGACTATGTGACCCAGGCAAAATTGATCTGATGAGCAGGGTATAAAACTTCCTCTTCAGTAGAGCTGTCAGGGGCTTACTGCTGACCTTAACTACCTGACTGCATTATGTACCTTTTCACAAGTGTGTCCTCAGCTTTTTTTTTTCAGAACTAGAGTTCCTCAATTAAGGGAAAAGCACCATCTCTACCTTTTCACTGGAATCTCTGGGGAATCTTCCTATGACCTGTTTTGGGTAAGTGCAGGCATCTGAAAAGGTTACAAGAGAAAAACAGATTGCTTTCTTTTTTTATTTTTATTTTTTTTAATTTTTATTATTTTATTATTATTATTATTACTTTACAATATTGTATTGGTTTTGTCACACATCAACATGAATCCACCATGGGTGTACACGTGTTCCCAATCCTAAGCCCCCTTACCCCCCTCTCCCCCCACACCATCCCTCTGGGTCCTCCCAGTGCACCAGCCCCAAGCATCCTGCACACTACATCGAACCTAGATGGGTGATTTGTTTCTTATATGATATTATACATGTTTCAATGTGATTCTCCCAAATCATCCCACCCTCTCCCTCTCCCACAGAGTCCAAAAGATTGTTCTATACATCTGTGTCTCTTTTGCTGTCTCGCATACAAGGTTATCGTTACCATCTTTCTAAATTCCAT
>SJYX01017677.1:27551-58750 GCA_006410675.1 Oreotragus oreotragus | reverse complement strand
TTTTTCACAGAACTAGAACAAATAATTTCAAGATTTGTATGGAAATACAAAAAACCTCGAATAGCCAAAGCAATCTTGAGAAAGAAGAATGGAACTGGAGGAATCAACCTACCTGACTTCAGGCTCTACTACAAAGCCACAGTCATCAAGACAGTATGGTACTGGCACAAAGACAGAAATATAGATCAATGGAACAAAATAGAAAGCCCAGAGATAAATCCACACACCTGGGACTTCCCTGGTGGCTCGGAGGTTAAAGCGTCTGCCTCTAATGTGGGAGACCTGGGTTCGATCCCTGGGTTGGGAAGATCCCCTGGAGAAAGAAATGGCAACCCACTCCAGTATTCTTGCTTGGAGAATCCCATGGACTGAGGAGCCTGGTGGTCTGCAGTCCACAGGGTCACAAAGAGTCGGACACGACTGAGTGACTTTACTACTAGTATGGACACCTTATCTTCGACAAAGGAGGCAAGAATATACAATGGATTAAAGACAATCTCTTTAACAAGTGGTGCTGGGAAAACCGGTCAACCACTTGTAAAAGAATGAAACCAGATCACTTTCTAACACCATACACAAAAATAAACTCAAAATGGATTAAAGATCTAAACGTAAGACCAGAAACTATAAAACTCCTAGAGGAGAACATAGGCAAAATACTCTCCAACATAAATCACATCAGGATCCTCTATGACCCACCTCCCAGAATATTGGAAATAAAAGGAAAAATAAACAAATGGGACCTAATTAAAATTAAAAGCTTCTGCACAAAAAAGGAAACTATAAGCAAGGTGAAAAGACAGCCTTCAGAATGGGAGAAAATAATAGCAAATGAAGCAACTGACAAACAACTAATCTCAAAAATATACAAGCAACTTATACAGCTCAATTCCAGAAAAATAAATGACCTAATCAAAAAATGGGCCAAAGAACTAAATAGACATTTCTCCAAAGAAAACAGGTTGCTTTCTATTTCACCTCAGAGTCTTAGAGTTCTATGCAAGCTTAAGGCAAGTAGATAGGAGAAAACAGACTATTGGAAAGGAAAACTGTTGCTGCGTCTTGTGGACAGTTGAGTCTGTGTATATATATGTCTCCTTTGCAAAACTCTGGGCTTTTAGGTAAAGGGCTGTGCTTTTTCTCCCTCTTTGCCTCATTAATGAGTTTGTCTGTTGAGAGGACTTGGAACAGAAGTGCTTCATAAGGTTTGCTGAGTGGATAAATATGTAGAATGTTGCTGTGTGCATAGAGTTATTTTGTTCACTTGCATCTTCTTTCAGAAAATTCTCCAAGGTCAATAAAAGTACTAGAAAGAAAGAAAGTGAAGTCACTCAGTCGTGTCTGACGCTTTGCAATCCCATGGACTGTAGCCTACCAGGCTTCTCTGTCCATGGGATTTTCCAAGCAAGAGTACTGGAGTGATTGCCATTTCTTTCTCCAGGAGATCTTTCCGACCCAGGGATTGAACCTGGGTCTCCCGCATTGTAGGCAGATGCTTTACCGTCTGAGTGATAAGGGAAGTCCAAAAGTACTAAAGAATGAGTAAGTAAATGATTTTTAAATATATAAAACAAAGTTATGCTGCAGGCTCAGAAACTACATTGCCTCAATAAGGAGCCATTGTGTGGATGGGTGAATGAATTTTTTGTATAGAAGCATCAGTGAAAATGGGGTTGTTTCATGGCTTGCAAAACTAATATCTGAATTTCTAAGTCTTGATAAACTTTCAGTGGGTTCCAAACGTAACTATGCTGTAATGCATAAATAAGTAAATGATTTCTCCCTGATCTTGACTCTCTGAGTCCTATAAATTTTTATTGTTTATAGTTTAATTATTATAATAAAGCAGTAACAATAATGATAATAATAGCTAACTTCAGTTAGGCACTGAGACCCAAACTCTTTGCAAGCCATTTTTGTTGTTGTTATTTAATACTTGTAGCAATCTGAGAAGTAGTTACTATGTTATCCTCAGAAAGACTGTGTAGCTTACTCAAGGGCATCTAGCTGGTGATGGGTGGAGGCAGACTTTTTGCCAAGGAATTCTGACCGTAGTGCGCTGCTTCTCATCACTGCACTGTATCAGAAGCATGGATGATAAATGAACCTTTGGAGAAATAGCTTGTGGTAGATTGAATAATGGCCTCGAAACATTTCTATGTCTTCCTGCTTGAAACTTGTGAATAAATGACCTCACATGGAAAAGGGGACTTTGTGTTTGTGCTCAAATGAAGGACCTTGAGATGAGGAAATTATCCTGGATTATCCAGATGTGTTTGCAATCACAAAGCTCCTTATAAGAAGGTAAACACGGGGGCCAGAGTAAGACAATGCAATGCGGTGACAGAAGCAGAGGTCAGAGTGGTGTGGGGCCATAAGGCAAGGAATGTAGGCAGCCCCTAAAACCTGGAAATGGCAGGAAGACCCCCCTAAAGTCTCCAGAAGAAACGTACTTCTGCTGACCCATTTGGGACTTCTGGCCTCCAGAACTGTTAGATAATAAATCTCTGTTACTTAACACCACTAAGTAGGTATTATTGCAAATATTCTTTTTTGTAGTTTATTAGAGTAGCTGAAAGAAACTGATACCCAGTCTATATAACCTGATGATGGTCACACTCTGCCCTTGGTGGGAAGATGCTAACACAAGGCCCCACATCTGCTATAATGGCATCACAGCCCTTACTCTGCAGAGAAACACCCTGTTGGTTTTGAGATTTTCTGGTTTGCCTGCTGCTGTATTTATCAGTACATAAATACATGCCATTTCAGAAAGTGGGTGCCATTCCCCAACACATTCACAGCAATCGAAATAGCAAAACAGACTGAAAATTGCCATAATAGCGCTTTATTCTTGTCCTCACATTGGCTTATAAAATGACATGCTCACAAGATTTGTAAAAATCTCTGCTTCTCTTTGCTTCCCCCCACCCCTTCCTTCTAGATCTCTCTTATTTCTCTCTGCTAAGAAATTAAGCCCCTTAGTGGGTTTTCCATTCACGGAAATGTATTGTGAGCTTTGTTTTTCTTACTTTTTAAGTGAGCATATTTTTTCCCCTTTAATTATTTTTATGACATGTGTTGGGTGAGCAACAAAAGGGAACTTTGAAATGAAAAACATAAACATGAGAAATGCAGAATCTAAATTAATTTCCCCTCTGATTCAGAGGAAACCATGCTTGGTCCCTATTTGAGTTTATCAAAATTATGCAGTAGGGGAAGTAGAATTGTTTTAAACATTCAAAAGAAGAGAAGGAAACTAATGTCTTTTAGATACTTGCTATAGGTTTAGTGCTTTATGTGGGCTAGCATGTATATGTCTTACAACTTGTAAATGCTAGGTATTTCCTCCTTTTTTTTTTTTTTTTTTTTTTTGAAGAAGAGTACATAACTGTGCAAGGGCTCCTTTCATCGTGGGCTACCATCAGGTAGCTTTCGGAGAACTTGCTGGTGCCTGGGAGCTGGTGAGGGTCCTGCTTCCTGTGTTGCTGCCATTTCCCTATTTGGAAGCTGTCTGCCCTCAGAGCCGTTGCTTCACATCTAAGCCTCCTCTTGTCCTCTAAGTTGTGGAGGATGCTCCTGCTCATTGATTCAGATTTTTGCCTGTGCTTTACCCTCTCATGATTATGTCCTGATTGTTGGAGATGGAATGTTTGGCAGACAAGGCTCTTGTGATATTACCATGGCAGATCTGGTCCATCCATATTATGTTTCATCTCCAAATATGATGGTTTCTCACCCACTCGTGAAACAAGATTGTTCTCCTTAGCATCTCTTGGCATCGGTTTCAAATGTTGTGCCCATTACAAATATACCTGGTAAAGATAACTCTATTGTTATAATGCTATCTGATATTGATATATATATATTGGGTTGGCTAGTCAGTTTGTTTGGGTTTTTCCATAAGATGTAACAGAAAAACCTGAACAGACTTTTTGGCCAATCTGATATAAAGAGACAGAGTATAATTTCGGATAAGCAAGTATAGGGGGATAGAAACAGAATACTGGGATACAGAAAAGTCATAAAAGGGAGACATAAAAAAGAAAAAGAAAATCATGATTTCACATTAATCAAAGCTAGATAAGTTAAAACGAAGCATATTTGGAGACTTGGCAAGTAGTCTCCTGAAAAGGGTGGGATCTCATTCTCCCATTGCACTTTGTAGGTATGGACTTCATTTGTTGACTAAAACTGAAATGGAATCCTGCTGAAGACAAGAGAAAGAGCACTTGATGGACAGTGGATTGTCTCAGTACAGTTGCTCTTGTCCTTTTGTCCTAGCACCTCCCCCTGATTCACTTTCTGTCCTACTCTGAGCTCCTCCAGCCTGAACCTTTGGACCACAGCCTCCAGACTTCTATGGCTTCATCTTTTCATTGTGTTCTGCCAATGAAGGGTACTTGCGGGAGATTTTAGGATGGAGAAAGAGTTAGAGAATTCTTGCTTGCTTGCTTCCTATTAAATGTTACAGGTCTTGTGATGTCTACACTCTGCAGTTACTATTGGGTTATTGCTGTTTAGTCCCTAAGATGTGTCTGACTCTTTTGTGACCCCATGGAATGGAGCCCGCCAGACTCCTCTGCCCACAGGATTTCCCAGGCAAGAATACTGGAGTGGGTTGCTCTTTCCTACTTCAGGGGATCTTCCCAACCCAGGGATCGAACCCACATGTTCTGTGTCTCCTGCATTGGTAGGTGGATTCTTTACCACTGTGCCCTCTGGGAAGCCCTAGATATTGGGTCCTTCTCCTTAAATCTGTCACTCACTGGGCTTCACTGTCTCTTTCTTTTGCCCCTTTATATGCACAAGTAGTCATGAGTTTCCACTATTGCTGAGCTTTGGGTGCCTCAGCCTCCCTAGCTGGTCACCTAAAGCTGCCCGCTTTTAATGCAAATAGTCCCTTCATTAAAATCTCTTCAACTAAACCATCTGTTATGAATTCTGTTTCCTGCTGACACCTCAACTGAGGCACAATTCCCTTTTCAGAACCTTCTGAATAGAGAATTTTCCTGCAAAAAATGATTATTTAGTTTCTCTGTTTTGTCCCAGTATCAGAGCTAGCCATGTTTTTAAAGCTTAAGTTCCTTTGTTTGCTTGTTTTCTTTTGTAAATGGAGAAGTGACACAGTTACTATTGGGTTATTGCTGTTTAGTCCCTAAGATGTGTCTGACTCTTTTGTGACCCCATGGAATGGAGCCCGCCAGACTCCTCTGCCCACAGGATTTCCCAGGCAAGAATACTGGAGTGGGTTGCTCTTTCCTACTTCAGGGGATCTTCCCAACCCAGGGATCGAACCCACATGTTCTGTGTCTCCTGCATTGGTAGGTGGATTCTTTACCACTGTGCCCTCTGGGAAGCCCTAGATATTGGGTCCTTCTCCTTAAATCTGTCACTCACTGGGCTTCACTGTCTCTTTCTTTTGCCCCTTTATATGCACAAGTAGTCATGAGTTTCCACTATTGCTGAGCTTTGGGTGCCTCAGCCTCCCTAGCTGGTCACCTAAAGCTGCCCGCTTTTAATGCAAATAGTCCCTTCATTAAAATCTCTTCAACTAAACCATCTGTTATGAATTCTGTTTCCTGCTGACACCTCAACTGAGGCACAATTCCCTTTTCAGAACCTTCTGAATAGAGAATTTTCCTGCAAAAAATGATTATTTAGTTTCTCTGTTTTGTCCCAGTATCAGAGCTAGCCATGTTTTTAAAGCTTAAGTTCCTTTGTTTGCTTGTTTTCTTTTGTAAATGGAGAAGTGACACTGCCTGTTCTTTAAGGGAAAAAAAGGAAAAGTAATACCTCTTTAAAAGTGACATGGGTTTTATTCCCCTGGAGGGCCTAATCAGTGCATCCCTGGAAATAATTTCCATGTTTCATACAGGACCCTGCAGTATGCACTCTTACCTTAGTGCCACATCTCTTGAGCAGAGGTTTTGTCTTATAACATCAGGGTGACAGTGAGACTCCACCATGCTCATGTATAGGCCCGACAGTGTCACTCTTATGCACAATACCTATGTCCCTAAATGTCCCAGATATTTTTAGAAAATTTAAGATAGCCATCTGTAATAAAATGTTATAAAGAGTTGGAGTCTTACCTCCACCAGGCAAAAGCCTGATTAAAAAGATCTTGTGCTGGCCCTGAAGGTCAGTATTTATGGCACTATATTATTTATAAATAATGTAAGAATTATTATAGTAATAAAAGTTGGCGTTCCAAAGAATGGGCATATTAGGGATGGCTAAATTATGGTGACATTGAGATCATGGGTCACATCTGAAGCTTTCTTTCAAGCCTATGGAAAATTATCACCAACTTGACTGCAAAGCTACAGGAAAGTCTTGAAAGGCATAAAAAACAGTGGGAAAGTCCTACTCGCTGGAAGAGTAAGGACAGCTAGGCTGATCCAAGGGGCTGGGAGTTTCTTACCAAGAAATGAATAACTCAGCACCCTTTCTCAGTCTCAGGACTGGCAACATTTCTACCTAACTCCATCCTCTCTGAATCTTAGTAGAGTCCTGATACAGTCAGAATTCTAGAATCTCAAATAGAGATACACAGCTGAAGGAACCCCTGTAGGAGGATGAGATTGGGTGCTGTATGTTTCATCCTTCCCAAAGAAAAAATGCTAGCTTAACCACAAATCACAAATTGGACCTTAGCCTACAAACCTCTCCTCTTCTTCTGTAAAAGATTGGGCAGATGCATGGCCAAGGCTCAGACAATTGATAAGTTTAAAGAACACTGAGGGGAAGTCTCTTACTTCTTAAAGGAAAGTTCTAGAACTACATAATGGTTGGAACACTCTTTGGAACTCTCTCTATGGAGATAGGGTCCACTTGATAGCTGCAGAACACAATTTTATCACAAGATCTATGCGTTTTAGAAAGTAACACTCATTAAGAAAGATTGTCCTTTATGATGTTCCTACTTCACCCCTTTGCTGATTTAAATGCCTCAAACCCAAAGATCAGTTTTCATTCAAAAATGGAATTTACAGGTGTTTATTTCCCTAGGAATCAAGTCAGTTTTCACAGTTCAACTATGCTTCTGACTGATTCTGAAACTTCTGAGATGAGAAGGAGCCCAGAAAAGGCTTTTCAAAACCAGTCTTCTAATCATACTGTTTCTGGCTATGGGCAAGAGATTGATTTAGTCAAGAAAAATCATTCTTGTGGCATCTGTAATCTGCCAGTAGGGTCTCTCTCTGCTGGACGATCTCTTTGCCCAAAAAGCATCAGAGATGCAAGCAAATTTCTAAGCAGTTGAGGGGAAGCAAAATAAACCTCCAGTCTTTTGATAGATCGCCATTTCCCTATTTTGTTTTTCTTGTGCTTTGGCATTCTGAATGTTTCTTTTCTTTTCTTGGGGTTCATTTCACACAGTGTAAAATTTCTGTAAATATTTTTTCTTTCTTTAGGGAAAATTCATACTTCTTATAGGTCTGGTAAAGTTCTTCAGCAACCTTTAAACTACTAATTATGTGGAGATTATACTGGGGAGGAGGTAGATTCAATTCAAGGATGATTACCATGTAATCTGGAGAGCATAAATAATAATGTACTTAGTGCAGAAGAGTTTACAAAATGTGCAGCCATTTCTTGGCTCTGTGTGCCCGGGGAAAGAATAAGAAACTAAATGTTTGTGATTTATAATTCCTTCATCTCTGTTGGGAGTTGTCTTATATATATTTCTAATCTTTTCCTCATGGGGATAAAAATAATCTTCAGCATTGCATCTTTCTTCTTCTCTTGACTTTCTGTACTCTTGAGGTCAGGTCAGGCTGCTCAGTACTGGAATTTGAGGACAACATTGTGAGGAAGCAGAAGCAGAGGCTCTAGGTTTGCTTGGCTGGAGGGAAGGCTGTACCCTGTATTTTTATAAACTGTATTCTATATTATTTTCATGTTCTTCTATACATTTTTTGCACTGTGGAGATTCAAAAAGCTCAGGTTTCTTAGATTCAGGATGTAAGGTTTCATTGCTTGCAGATTCATTGTGCACACTCCTGTGGTTTCAAATCCCTCTGCTCAAATTAACAGTGGATTGAGATACTAAGGAAAGTTGTTTAAAAACTAGCAGTTAATTGAGACTTCTCTCATTATGAAATGTGAAGAATTCCAAGTATTGCAAAGAGAAAACTGACAAGTCTGTCAAGTACTGATACATTTTTATGGATTTTCCAATGTTAAGAAATCTAAATAGTCTATCTCATCTCGCTAAAATAGAGAGGATATAATGCATAGTGTATTATTCTTAATTGTGGTGACATTTAATTGATCTTGAATGTATGGATTATTTCCCCAATTGCTTCATAATATTTATAAACCAGATGGACTGTCTTTCATTTTCTTCTATCTATACCTCAGTGCTGTACGTATGTTCTTATGTATACAAAACTGACACAAATCTCTGAAGACAAATTATAGTTCATTGTAATAATTAAGAAAATGTACCGTCAGTCAGAATAGGCTAGGATATGCTGCAGCAACACATGATCTGAAAATATCAGCCGCTTCTAACAAACATCCTCATCTTCACCCTGGTTGTCACCCTGGGATTTAAACAAATATCCCTCAAAAAGAGGGATTTAAACAAATGCTTCTCTATGAAGCATTGCTTATGTCATAGTAGGGAAAATGAGAGACACTTAACCAAGTGTTGGCTCTTAGAGCTTCTGCTTCAAGGGGATAAGCATCACTTCTACATACATTTCATTGGTCAGCATAAGTCTTGTGCCTACTAACTGAAGGTAGAGAAAATAAAATCCTGGGAAAATCATAATGTAATCTTCCATAGGAGACTTAGGAGTTGAAAAAAACCATACTGGGACATTATCATTGTATATATCCTCCCAGTCCTAAGCCAGGCACTTGCCAGCCATTTTTCACCACTTTTCTGTCTCTCCTAACCTTGGGTATGATTAAATTAATTGGTTAAGGAAAGCTGGTATGTATTTCATATGATTAATGCCTTGGAAAACAATTGTAGTATATTGCATTGATTTGTTTCATTTTACATGCTTGAAATTAGAGGCTTATGAAGTCTACATGCAAATTTATGCAAAGTGGGATGCAAATTCATATTGTGAGCCAGGAGTCCTGGCATTCCCCTCCCCTCTAGAAAAAGAACTACACCATTGAATATGCATGTGCTGCATATGGTACTGCTCTTTTCAAATAGCAGCTCAGAGCCAGCAGCCAAATAAATCCCAGTGACATCAACCAAGCAACAAACAAAAGTTTAAAGTCATTTAGGAACAAAAATTGAGCTCCAGAGTCTCAATATTTTCAGGGTCAACATTTTCAAGCAAAATTTAAGTTAACAAATACACTGTCCTTTAGCTTTCAAACTCTGTATGAGTAGGGGGCAGAGGCCTACAATACAAAAAAGGTATTGGTGGAACCCACTCTGGAATTCTATTCTCTTGATTACTTGCTTCTGGTGATCACTTGGTTGGCTGAATCAAATAAATCTTCATTGCCACAAGCCAGTGCCCATGTGTGCTGACATATTTCTCCCTCATTTGTACCCATCAGTGGGGGATTCTGGTTCCAAGATTCAGACAGAGAGTTATTATTAAGATGGTCTCAAAGAGAGGAACAAATTTTGCACCTGAGTGCTTGCAAGTCAGGCATAGGGGAAAATTAACCACTTGTAGGAATGCCAATTAGAATCAATATCTTGATTGGCCTGCAGGTGGTACTCAGATTATTCAATGAACTCATTCTGCTCTTGTGAGACCCCAATTTTGCTTTGATACTAAATACATGTAAAATATTTTGGTGAATGTTTATAAATAAACAGATATGGGGCACAGTCTCATGCAGATTCTTCTAATTTGATGCTAATGAATTCAGCATGTAGTTATTCACTCATTTATCAAGTATCTTTTTAGTTATCTTCCAAGAACTGGGCAGGGACCTGGGGGGTATCAGAACGAATAATAGGCATTCCCTGCCCTTGGAGAGCACCAGCCCACCTCCTGAGCTCCTGGAGCTTTGTGTAGTGTCAGGGACACTGTCTCTGGATGACTTTTCACAGTAAATGCATGTGAATCATGTTGAGAAATACAGCACATGGGAGGAGGGAATAATGAGATCCTTTGATGTGATGGAGCCCTTCATTACAGCAACTGCTTTTATAAAATTCTAGTCAGGAAAATATTTCTCAGCCATGGCTTAGGTTTCAAACAACATTTCATACAACAAAATTTCAGTACACAAATGCACTTCAAATGTCCCTTGGAGTTTGTCATAATGGGGTTTGCTCTATGAATTTTAAAAATATGCTCAGTGGTTTAGATATTTTACTTATAAAACTTTCCTGCAGCAAAGGTAAAAGGGAAATGCAGAGACTGTGTTGGAATTATGAAGTGACCTAGGGGTTAAGGGACCTATGTGTTTTTATTTACCCTTGGAGTGTGGCCTTCAAAATTATTCACAATAATTGGGAATCCAGTAACAAATGTGTCAAGGTTCCCCATGTATCAGTGGAAAAGAGTAAAGTCAAGTCTCCATATAGGTTGGGACACTCAATAAAGAAAATGACAATCATCAAAAGATGGATAATAGATATAATAGCAATCGTTATAATGGCACTGGGTCATATTTATCAAATGTTTAAGTATGTAGTGAGAGTTGGACTGTGAAGAAGGCTGAGCACCAAAGAACTGATGCTTTTGAACTGTGGTGTTGGAGAAGACTCTTGAGAGTCCCTTGGACTGCAAGGAGATCCAACCAGTCCATTCTGAAGGAGATCAACCCTGGGATTTCTTTGGAAGGAATGATGCTAAAGCNAGGCTGAGCACCAAAGAACTGATGCTTTTGAACTGTGGTGTTGGAGAAGACTCTTGAGAGTCCCTTGGACTGCAAGGAGATCCAACCAGTCCATTCTGAAGAAGATCAACCCTGGGATGTCTTTGGAAGGAATGATGCTAAAGCTGAAACTCCAGTACTTTGGCCACCTCATGCGAAGAGTTGACTCATTGGAAAAGACTCTAATGCTGGGAGGGATTGGAGGCAGGAGGAGAAGGGGACGACCGAGGATGAGATGGCTGGATGGCATCACTGACTGGATGAACGTGAGTCTGAGTGAACCCCAGGAGATGGTGATGGACAGGGAGGCCTGGCGTGCTGCAATTCATGGGGTCGCAAAGAGTCGGACATGACTGAGCGACTGAACTGAACTGAACAAAACCCAAAGCATAGAAGAGATGTTTTCTTAAGAATGGAAAGGAGTTGAACCCTGATAATCTGAAAGCAGGTAAATTAGGTCCACATGATTCTTGAGTAGAGCAGTGGCCTAAGGGCCTGTGGTAGAAGATGTATTAGGAGGATAAACCTCCTACAAACATCAGGATCTAGATGGTCTGCAAGCCCATATGGTCTGCTGATCTAGACTTAGGAGTGTGTTCCTGCGTGCACGTGAGATAACATGCATCTCTAGAGACAATAGAGCAAAATGGTCAAGGGCAACACAGAGAATGACAACTCAAGGAAAGAAAAGTATAGGTGAGGGTAAGATAGTTTTCTGTGAGATGGTGTTTGCCAGTTTTGCTTGATCCTCCAGGACTTTCAAAAAAGAAAAGGTAGAGAGAAACCTGAAGTTGTGCATAGACTCAAGCTAATAACAGATACTTTACTATCTGTTCTGGCACAAGTTCCATAGAGAAAAATGGTGCTAACAAGAACTCATCTAGAAAATGGATTGCTCTTGAGCCACTTATAGTATGTAGGATATATATATATATGTGTGTGTGTGTGTGTGTGTGTGTGTACAATCAATAGTTTAAGATCTCTGACAATAACAAGCAAGAACATTCAAGAAAGTATGTGTTTTATAAAGATTTGTACAACTTTCTGATTTTTATTTGATTATTCTTTAAAGGAATAAATCTTGCTTGGTAGAGTTAAGGTCAGCCTAGATTGTGGGTAGTGGGTATTAAGTAGCATTTGATGCACATTACCTCAAATATTTTTATTTATTTAAGTGGACTGTTGTAGCCAAACTATGTTTTGTGTGTTAGGGTGCTATAATCACTCATCTGTGTTTTGTCAGGGGGAAATGGAAGGTGCTGCTTTAAAATGGAACAAATTGAGGCTCTAGAACATTTAAAAGCTGGAATAATACAGGTAGTTTAATTGTTAATGTTTTTATTAATTAAAATAAATTATTTTTATAAGTTTAGGTAGAAATATAAAAACAAGGCAGCAAACTAAATAATAGCAGTGAAAATTATTTATCATTATCAAGCATCTTGTCGATTATCATCATATGACATGACTTTATAACAAAACACTAGGTTTTCTCAGCAGTGTTTTAGTTTCAGTTATCTGTAGTGAAAATACCTTCAAAACTACTGGTTTTGATAATCTAGAGACTATGTCAGCTAATGAATGTCTGTTTTGACTGAAGATAAACTATGGTTTCTAGTGTATAAGTTAGTTTCAGAAAGTAAACAACATATTTCACATTTTGAAAGAACACCTCCAAATATCAAATCAGATATTGTGAGTATATTTTCTTTCCAAAAATTCTGAATATCTTTTGTTTCAAAACCAGACTTTCTCTTGTTGAAGAGTAATTTGTGGCATAAATCTACTTAATTAGCTTAGAATTTGATTGTCTCCATTGAAATGAAAGGAAACAAGCTATTAATTATAGACTTAGACCCAAACTGATGGGAACATCAATATTTTACTGCAATTTTCTCAATAAATTCCAGGTCATAAAGCCTTATGCATGCATTCTAGAAGTGGGACAAGTTTATGTCCAGTAGCATGGGGACAACACATTGATTGCCTGCTATGATATTATTAAAATGAATGGAGGCGACAGCCCCGGGGCGTGGGGGGAAACATCTCAGAAAAAGTCAGCATTTCACTGCATCATTTCATCTTATCTTAAATTAGGATATATAATTTTGAACCTTTGTTATTCATACTAAAGCAATATATTTTATAATACATAATACTATATATTAAAGTAATATGTACTTTAAAGATGCAGTATTACAGGGTTGATTCTGATTAATGTTGCTCCACAGATTTATTTGAATGTTATTTACCTAGTACATCTTTTCCATATCTTGAAATGTTCATGATTTGTGAACTTCCACTTATAAGTATTATATTTCTGAAAGTATAATTTTTTAAAAGAAACATTCTGAGGATATTTGATACCGCCTTTTGTTTTAGTGGAAATTCTGCTTTTAATGTCTCCTTATTTCACATTGCTTCTGGCTCTAGTTTCTCCTCGTTTTATTAGGTTGTTATTGTTGAATGGATTCCTTGCTGGATTTTTTTGAATGGATTCCTTGCTGGATTTTTAAATGGCTATTTGAGTTATTTTTAATTAATTCTTTCATGTTACATTGTGATCCAAAATATGTTAAAACAAAATACACTTTTTCCAGAATCTATGTCATTTTTTAATATGTGGACATTCTAAATATCTTTCTTCTACTTCTCACTGTGTGACCTAAGAAATGGGACTTATGCTTCAGTTTTCTCATCTCTACTAAGGATAAAATAAAAATAATACCTACCTATTGCTGTTGCTGCTAAGTCGCTTCAGTCGTGTCCAACTCTGTGCGACTCCATAGACAGAAACCAATCAGGCTCCCCTGTCCCTGGGATTCTCCAGGCAAGAATACTGGAGTGGGTTGCCATTTCCTTCTCCAATGCAAGAAAGTGAAAAGTCAGAGTGAAGTTGCTCAGTCGTGTCCGACTCCTAGAGACCTCATGGACTGCAGCCTACCAGGCTCCTCCATCCATGGAATTTTAGGGCTGCCGAAATTGTTAAGACGCTACATGCAAATTACTTACTTTTAAAGAAATAACTATGCCTCATTCTGTGCTTCTGAATCAGATCTCTACGAAAAGGAGTAGGTCATCCTGTGTATGTATTTTAAAAAGGTCTCTATTACTATATTTATTTCTGTGTCTACTACTAGTGCACAAATTCACATAAATGTTGACATTTCCAAGCCATAACTTGTAAAACATCTGTTGCAATGCTTTAAGAATAATCATTCCTTTCTCTGCCTCCTCTCTTATTCCCTAAAGTACTGAACTGGTTGTGGGAAGTTTTTGTAGATTACTTTGGTTTTGTCTGGTAGAGAACAATTTTTAGTTGAGTGACTAAAATTCACCATCCTGCTGTTCTAAAGAACTTTTCTATGCTGCTAATTGGTTTTAACTGTTAAATACTTCCTAATATCCCAAGTACCTGAGGGGTTTTTCATTTAAGTTCTTCATGTTTATTTATGCATTGGCTCTAGCAAGCCTGAGCTCTTTGTCTTTATCCTTTTAATGATTTACTTGATATTTAACCTAAGGGATGGAAGCTCTGTGATTTTATGGGAATGACAGAATTAAACAACCTCCCACAAAGTCCCCACAGGTATAAGAGATAAAAGATACATTTGGAGAATTTATCTCAGGAGAATACAGTGTTATGCCCTATGGAAAATAACAGATAGAATCACACTAATTGGGATTTGAACACCCCCAATGCTATTGTGATAGGTAAGTACCAAAAAGCACATTACAAAAAATAAAATGCAGAGAAGGTTAAAGAAGTATATTGAAATAATAAAAAGCAAGTTGATGAAACTCTAAGTACACAGGCAAAATTAAATATCACTTTTTATCATAAGGTTTTATTTATATATAATTAAAATTTAGCCACCATACTAAAGTTAAAGTAGAATAAAATGGGTAGAGTTAAAGTAAAATGAAATATTTTTTAAGTTATTTCTCTTTCACTTTTTTTTATTGGTTTTCTTCAGGATTTTAGATATTCTGATTAATAAATATTTCTTTAGTTATAAATATAAAGAATGAGAATAGTCCTTCAACACTAACAACATATTGTATGTTAACTGACCATTTATAATGAGGTATAAGAAATGTCTACATTTTAAAAATATATTATTTATATCTGTCTGTGCATGCATGCTAAGTCACTTCAGTTGTGTCTGACTCTTTGTGACCCTATAGATTATAGCCTGCCAAGCTCCTCTGCCCATGGGATTCTCCAGGCAAGAATATTGGAGTGGGTTGCCATACCCTCCTCCAGGGGATCTTCCCAACCAAGGAATTGAACCTGCATCTCCTGTGTCTTCTGCATTGGCAAGCAGGTTTCTTTACCATTAGCACCACCTGGGAAGCCCATATCTATCTGTTCGGTTTATGAGCCCATGACCTTTCTTAGTTAAAATATTTCTGGCATGCTTATGGAGATTTGGTTTTATTCTACATAAAAAGGGAGAGAGAAACCTCTGATGTGTAGCAGTCTTCAACTGAGCAACACCCCAGAGGTTTCTTTCTCTCTTTTTATCTAGAATAAAACCAAAACTCTATAAGAATTTTCCAGAAATATTTTAACTAAGAAATATCATGGGCTCATAGACTGAACCACCAGAAGAGGGAAAAGTGAGCAGGTACATGAAAAAACAAATTTGTTAATTTTCAAACTTGTAGAGTTCACTGAAATTTTATTTGAATGTATTGTTAAGTTAAGGCCCTAACAATAATCACAGACTGAAACATACCTTTTTAAAAAATTATTTTTAATTGAAGGATAACTACTTTACAGTATTACATTGGGTTCTACCAAACATCAACATGAATCAGCCATTGGTTTACACATGTACCCTCCCACTTGAATATCTCTCCCACCTCCCTCCTGATCCCAACCCTCTAGGTTGTTAATGAGCCCTGGTTTGAGTTCCCTGAGTCATACAGGAAATTCCCACTGGCTACCTATTTTACATATGATAATGCATGTTTTCATGCTACTCTGTCCATACTTCCCAGCCTCATTCTCCTCCCACAACTGCCTTGTCCATAGGAAGAATGAAATTTGAACAAACACTTCCTAACACCATACACAAAGATAAACAACTCAGATGGATTAAACACCTAAATGTAAGACAAGAAACTATAACACCCTTAGAGAAAAACATAGGCAGAACACTCTGTGACGTAAATCGCAGCAAGATCCTCTTTGCCACACTGCCTAAAGTAATGAAAATAAAAACAAAAATAAATAAGTGGGACCTAATTAAAGCTTTTGCACAGAAAAGGAAACTATAAAAAACACTAGAAAACCACCCTTAGAATGGGAAAAAATAATAGCACATGAAACAATTGACAAAGGTTTAATTTTAAAAATATATGAGCAGCTCGTACAAGTCAATACCAGAAAAACAAACAGCCCAATCAAAAAATGGGCAAAAGACCTAAACAGACATTTCTCTAAAGAAGACATACAGTGAAAGTGAAAGTCGCTCAGTCATGTCTGACTCTTTGCGACCCATGGACTAGTCCACAGAATTCTCCAGGCCGGAATACTGGAGTGGGTAGCCTTTCCCTTCTCCAGGGATCTTCCCAACTCAGGGTTCGAACCTGGGTCTCCCGCATTGCAGGCGGGTTCTTTACCAGCTGAGCCACAAGGGAAGCCATACAGATGGCTAATAAACACATGAAAAGGTGTTCAACATTGCTCATTATCAGAGAAATGAAAATCAAAATTATAATGAGATATCACCTCACACCAGCCAGAATGGCCATCATCAAAAAATCTACAAACAATCAATGCTGGAGAGGGTGTGGGGAAAGGGAACCTTCTTGCACTGTTGGTGGGAATGCAAATTGATACAGTCACTATAGACAACAGTAAGGAGATTCCTTAGAAACCTAGGAATAAAACCACCATATGACCCAGCAATCCCACTACTAGGCATACACCCCAAGGTAACGAAAATTTTAAAAGACACATATAACCCAGTGTTCATTGCAGCTCTATTTACAATAGATGAGACATGGAAGCAACCTGTCAGTTCAGTCACTCAGTTATGTCTGACTCTTTGCGACCCCATGAACTGCAGCATAGCAGGCCTCTCTGTCCATCACCAACTCCCAGAATTTACTCAAACTCATATCCATTGAGTTGGTGATGCCATCCAGCCATCTAATCCTCTGTCATCCCCTTCTCCTCCTGCCCCAAATTCTTCCTAACATCAGGGTCTTTCCCAATGAGTCATCTCTTCGCATGAGGTGGCCAAAGTACTGGAGTTTCAGCTTCAGCATCAGTCCTTCTAACGAACACCCAGGACTGATCTCCTTTAGGATAGGCTGGTTGGATCTCCTTGCAGTCCAAAGGACTCACAAGAGTCTTCTCCAACCCCACAGTTCAAAAGCATCAATTCTTCAGTGCTCAGCTTTCTTCACAGTCCAACTCTCACATCCATACATGACCACTGGAAAAATCATAGCCTTGACTAGACAGACCTTTGTTGGGAATTAATGTCTCTGCTTTTGAATATGCTATCTAGGTTAGTCATAACTTTCCTTCCAAGGAGTAAGCATCTTTTAATTTCATGGCTGCAATCACCATCTGCAGTGATTTTGGAGCCCCCAAAACTAAAGTCTGACACTGTTTCCACTGTTTCTCCATCTGTTTCCCATGAAGTGATGGGAACAGATGCCATGATCTTAGTTTTCTGAATGTTGAGCTTTAAGCCAACTTTTTCACTCTCCTCTTTCACTTTCATCAAGAGGCTCTTTAGTTCCTCTTCTCTTTCTGCCATAAGGGTGGTGTCATCTGCATATCTGAGGTTATTGATATTTCTCCTGGCAATCTTGATTCCAGCTTGTGCTTCTTCTAGCCCAGGAAGGTTGCTAGGAAGCAACCTGAAGGAAAATGAAAATGAAGTCACTCAGCCATGTCTGACTCTTTGCCACCCATGACTGTAGCCCACCAGTCTCCTCCACCCATGGGATTCTCTAGGCAAGAATACTGGAGTGGGTTGCCATTTCCTTCTCCAGGGGATCTTCCTGACCCAGGGATCAAACCCAGGTCTACCTCATTGCAGGCAGACGCTTTAACCTCTGATCCACCAGAGAAGCCCAGCAACCTAGATATCCATAAACAGATGAATGGATAAAGCTTTAGTTAATATACTTAGCCATAAAAAGAAATGCATGTGAATCAGTCCTAATGAGGTGGTTGAACCTAGAGCCTACTATACAGAGTAAAGTAAGAAAAACTATTATCACGTACTGTGGCTCAGATGATAAAGAATCCACCTGCAATGCTGGAGACCTAAGTTCTATCCGTGGGGTTGGGAAGATCCCCTGGAGGAGTGCATGGCAACTCACTCCAGTATTCTTGCCTGAAGAATACCCATGGCAGGGGGATGGGGTCTGGTGGGCTACGTTCCATGAGGTTCCAAAGATTCAGACGTGACTGAGCAACAAATCACAGCACAATGCATATATATGGAACCTAGAAAGACAACACTGATGAACCTACTTGCAGAGCAGCAGCAGAGACACAGACATTGAGAACAGACTCATGAAACATACCTTTTGATGAACTCAGCCTTATTCATGTTATTTGAAAAATTTAATGCTTTTTGTGTTCTGTAAGTTAAGAATGTTTTAGTCACTGGAAATAAATACTTTTAGAGAAAATTGTTTGACTTATTCTTCCCAGTTCTGTGTTTTTGAGTAGTTTGGTTGAGCTAAGTTAATGATCAACTTGATATATAAAGTGTTACATTTTGCTGATTTGACTTTTCTCATTTTAAGAGGGAATCTTTATGTCACAAACAGTGCACACACATCATTCAGAGGTTCCTTGGTAGTCAGTGGCTTGAACATAATTTAGATTAAAATTCCTAGGTTATCAGTATTTTTCCCTTGACAGCTTATCATATTGAAAAGAAAAACTGAGAAGACACAAATGAGCAAGCACACATACTATTAGTTCTCAAAGAAATGATATAATCATGTGTCATGTTAAAAAAGTCTACTATATACTCACCAGAAGATAAGAGTGGAAAAAGGCTAAATTATTCTTAGTATTAGTAAAAAGAATAATTTTCTTCTTTCTTGTGGACACCCTAAAAGGATCTCAAGAATCTTCAGAGGTTGGAAGACCAGAAATTGAGAAGTGTCATTGTAAAGTATAGTCATTACTTGTCCATTTTTATTTCTCTACTAGTATTTTATTAGAAATGTAAATTACCAATTTTCTGTCTATTCCACTATGGGTGTACATTTGGCTTGTTTTAAATTTCTGTTCATATAAATAATTCAACTTTAGTGGCATTGTAGTTCCAGATGTTTCAAGAGGTTTTCTCCAATATATACTAGTCATGAATTGCTGGATCAAACAATTATAATAAAATTACCCTTCAAATTTTCAAGATAGAAAAATTATTTCCTGACAATGTTGTATCAGTTTACACTCCTACCAGCAAGATAAGCAATTTCCCGTTTCTTTACACCCTTACTGACATTTTCAGAATATATAATTTTGCTACTAGATTAGGAGGAAATGTTTTCTAATTGCAGTTTACCATTTTCCGATTACTCATATATTTTAATGTGGGGTTTTTTTATGTGTATTTATTATCCATTTGGAATAATTAGTTTGTGAAACAAATTATTTCTTTAATAGTACTTTTTAAAAAAATGATTTATTTGCTATTAATAGAGTTATGCCAATTTTCTTTCAGTTAATGATTTTATATAATGTCATATTTCACTTTTACTCTCAACTTTTCTCTCTACTTAAGAATTAGAGGTGCTTTATATAAAGAACTTAGTTGTACTAAAATTTTAAAATAAACCACTAAACCTGGAGTTTTAGTCTACCTATATTTAATGTAAGTAGATATTTGATGAGGCTTCCCAGGTGGTGCTAGTGGTAAAGAATCCACCTGCCAATGCAGGAAACACAGGAGAATTGAGTTTGATCCCTGGCTCAGGAAGATCCCCTGGAGTAGGAAATGGCAACCCACTCCAGTACTCTTGCCTGGAAAATTCCATGGGTGGAAAAGCCTGACAGTTTACAGTCCATGGAACCGCTGGAACCACAGAGAGTCAGACATGACAGCAACTGAGCATCCTACTCCCCCAAGACACAAATATTTGACACTCATATCTACCAAATTATTTTTACTTTTCATGTGTCTCACATGTTCTATATTTATAACTCAGTTTTCTTGCCTCTTTTTGAGATCAGATAGTCTTTTTTTCCTTTTTTTTTTTTTTTCATTTATCAGTTTGGAATTGTCATAATCAGTACCTTTTCTAGAGGTTACAACGGAAATTACAGCATGCTTAATTAACGTGTGTGTGTATTAGTCACTCAGTCGCTTCCAACTCTTGCAACCCCATGGACTGTAGCCCACCAGACTCCTCTGTCCATGGAATTCTCCAGGCAAGAATACTGGAATGTGTGGTCATTTTCTTCTCCAGATACCAAGGTCTTAAATGGGTAAATATTTCTTCATGTCCTCCCCCAAACACCAATCCATTAGAATATATTGCTCTTATGTTACTAACCTTATAGTATTTTATTTGGTAAGTAAAATTTTTACTTTTTAACTCTAAAATAAATTATCATCACTTTTCATGTATTCAATAGCCACAGGATTTACTCAAATTTACCATATATTTTGTTCTTAATTTTCTTTTGTTTTAGATGTTCTACTTGATATTTTACTTACCTCACTATTATTGTCTTATACAGCATGGAAGGCTTTCAACAAATTATGACACATGAAAAGGCTAGGATAAAATAAAACTCACACGGAGTCTGAGTCTGAAAAGACAAGGCAATTACAACCAGACTTGGTTATTATACAGATCTTAAATGATAAAACTGAAAATTTTAAATAACTAGCCTTAATGTGTTAAAGACTAATTGTAAAGGCAGACAGCATGTGAGATCAAATAGATAAAATTTTAGTAAATACATGGGAGTTATATGAAATAATAAATAGAATTTTGAGCATTGCTTTACTAACATGTGAGATGAGTGCAACTGTGTGGTAGTTTGAGCATTCTTTGGCATTGCCTTTCTTTGGGATTGGAATAAAAACTGACCTTTTCCAGTCCTGTGGTCACTGCTGAGTTTTCCAAATTTGCTGGCACACTGAGTGCAGCACTTTCACAGCATCATCTTTTAGGATTTGAAATAGCTCAACTGGAATTCCATCACTTCCACTAGCATTGTTTGTCATGATGCTTCCTAAGGCCCACTTGACTTCACATTCCTGGCTCTAGGTGAGCAATCACACCATCGTGATTATCTGGATCATAAAGATCATATAGTTCTGTGTATTCTTGCCACCTCTTCTTAATATCTTCTTCTGTTAGGTCCATACCGTTTCTGTCCTTTATCGAGCCCATCTTTGCATGAAATGTTCCCTTGGTATCTCTAATTTTCTTGAAGAGATCTCTAGTCTTTCCCATTCTATCGTTTTACTTAATTTCTTTGCACTGATCACTGGGGAAGGCTTTCTTATCTCTCCTTGTTATTCTTTGGAACTATGCATTCAAACAGGTACATCTTTCCTTTTCTCCTTTGCTTTTTGCTTCTTTTCTTTTCACAGCTATTTGCAAAGGGATAGGGAGAGTAAAAGTAAGAAAAGAATATATCATCTTAGGGATGTGGGGCACTGTAAAATTGTATAACCTATGTGCAATTGCAATTCCAAAAAGGATTTTTGTAATATTAGAAACATGGACCTACACTAAGAAATGAAGAACATTTGGAATGGAATAAATGAAGCTTTGAAGATATGTATGTTTGCATGTGTGCATGCATATATGTATACATACACATACATTTTTCTCTATATATGTATATATCTGGAACATAAAAGTATATCTTTAAATTGCTTNTACACTAAGAAATGAAGAACATTTGGAATGGAATAAATGAAGCTTTGAAGATACGTATGTTTGCATGTGTGCATGCATATATGTATACATACACATACATTTTTCTCTATATATGTATATATCTGGAACATAAAAGTATATCTTTAAATTGCTTTAAAACTATTTAAATTAATAAAGGTAATTATGCTTTGGTATATATTTGTATATTTATTTATTTTGTTTTCTTCCGTTGCTAAGTCATGTCCAACTCTTTGTGACCCCATGGTCTGTAGCACACCAGGCTTTCCTGTCCTTCAGTGTCTCCTGGAGTTTGCTCAAACTCATGTCCATTGAGTCAATCATTCCATCCAAACATTTCATCCTCTATTGCCTTCTTTTCTTACTCTCAGTCTTTCCCAGCATCAGGGCTTTTCCAGTGAGTTGGCTCTTCACATCACAAGGCCGAAGTATTGAAGCTTCAGCTTCAGTATTGGTCCATCCAATGAGTAGTCAGGGTTGATTTCCTTTAGGATTGACTAGTTTGCTCTCTTTGCTGTTGAAGTGACTCTCAAGAATCTTCTCCAGCACCACAGTTCAAAAACATCAGTTCCTCAGCACTCAGCTGATGCTCGGTGCTGAAGAGTTGGGATATATATATATGTGTATGTATGTATATATATATATACACACACACACACACATAAGTTCAGTATATATATGCATACATGTATATTAATATGAAAAGGTTTTAGTCAATAAACATTCTTATTAAATAGAGAAAAGATAATCCCGTTTTCCATGTACCATTTTCTCATAATCTTCAGTTTATTAGTAGACTGGTGAGGAAGAGTAAAATACAGGAGTACATTCAAGTTCTTGCCCACATAGCATTTAATTTTATTTAATGTAGGCTGTACAGTCTTTCATGTACTGTGAACCTGGAGATTATTCTGGCATGAAGGCATTTTAACCTCCTTCTGGGACAGTCTCTTGATGCTTTGCTTAATCATATAATTAACGCACAAAACTGGATTCTCAGATGCAGTATTAAGGAAAATTTGCTTTTCCATGTGTTACTTCATGATTAAAATCAGAAAAGAGAATTATATAAAAATAATATAAAAGGTAACATTAAATAGAATGAAAAACAATCTTCAGGTATGACTATTCCACAAATCTGTGTTTAATCAAAGTTACCTACAAAGGCTTTCCTATGAGATCATGAAAAAATATCATAAATATGACATATACTATGTATACACAAGTCATAGCATAGGTGTAGCCTGCTATCCACTTGAAAAAGCAACCATAAATCATAAACTTTATTTTCAGATAAAATTAGAAAGAAAATTTACAGTCAATAACAGAACAAAATTCCATTTCTCTATGTAATTATATTCACCATCTTTATAAAATAAAACTTCAGAAAAATTATCCTTGTCAAAGTTTCTTTTTTCTCTCCCCACTCTGGTGACTTGCTAACAACTAACATTGTTATTTTCCTTCATCTAATTTAATAAGGAACATTAATCATCCATTAGTTGGTTCTTTAGCTTAATGTTATTTGCTCTAGTCCACAAATAAGGCAGCTATGGCTTGAAGTTGTTAGCACTGGAATTCTATTAGGATATAGCATTTATCTTTTCCCTTCATATTAGTTCAGTTAATTGCATTTGATTTTTTATTATTCTATTTAATGAAAAATATACACTGTTATATGTAGGGCCAGCCCTAGGCCAAATAGTTAAGCAAATTAATGTGTGTCTCCAGTTTCTCCCTGTTCATTGCTCTTCTCTCATATTTAGGAAGAATCTCACATAAATGTCATTAAATGATTGATTAGAAGTGTTGGCTTTTTAAGCATCATTGCAAGTTAACAAACTGGGAATTTGTGACAGCTGAACCTTCCATAAGAATCCTATCTGATGTTTTGATGTTTGACCACAGATATTTAATAACCTGGGCTTCCTTTGTGGCTCATCTGGTAAAGAATCTACCTGCAAAGCAGAAGACCTGGGTTCCATCCCTGGATTGTGAAGATCCCCTGAAGAAGGGAAAGGCTACCCACTTAAGTATTCTAGCTTAGAGAATTCCATGGACTGCATATTAATAACCTAAGTGAACTAAGTATGCTAACAATCTGAGTCAAGACAAAACCTGATGCACATATAAATGTGTAATGGAAGAAATCAATGGTTTCCATCCTATGTGAAGAAGCCAAGTAGATTATATGAGAGAGATAACTGGCACTATGATAGGAAATAAAGCATGAACAACCCTTCTGTGAGAAAACTGAAATCAGTTTCCTACTTTCATAAGAGAAGAAATTTTTGAAGGCAAAAGTTGGCACTATGGGATATAATCAAGCATCAAGCCTTTTATTATTATTATTTTTTTTTTTTTAAGCAGAGATTCTCTACTAACTTGGTGTCTTAAACAATTTGGGCTGCTGTACCAAAAACCATAGCCTGTAGTTTTCTTTTTTCATGGCATCTTTGTCAGGTTTTGGTATTAGGGTGATGGTGGCCTCATAGAATATAACTTTGATTATCATTATTTCCAGAATATATATCTTAATTTTGTCATTAAAAAAATAAACAAAAACAAAAACAAAAATCATAGCCTGAGTAGCTTAAATGACATTTCTTTCTCATAGGTTTGGAGGCTGGAAAGTCCAGGATTAAGATGCCAGCAGACCAGTATCTAGAGAGGGCCTATGTCCAGACATATAAACAGCTGCCCACTTGCTGTACTCTCACAAGGCCAAGAAAAAGAACATCAGTCTTGTTTGTTCTTATATGGACACTAATTCCATTCATGGGGGCTCCAATCTCATGACCTTTATTACCTCTCCAAGACCCTGCCTCCAAATACAACTGCAGTGTGTTTTAGGTTTTAACAAATGAATTTTCTGGGAACACAAACATTCAGTCCATAGCACCTGGAAACAATGAAATACTGTTTCTATGATCGCATGAATTACAGATGATAAGAAATAAAGCCTGGCCTGCTCAAAGTGAGAAATCTAATAGTAGATTCCCCCAGATAAATATGATTTCCTCAAATATGACATAATCGGTGTAATTGTGACAGAGAAGTGAATACAACTTGCAATGGAATAGTGGCTATCTTAACTTTAATGCTGGGAGAAAAAGCAAAGACAAAAACAAAAGACATATCTCCTCAGAGGATACATGTGATTCTTGCACCATCCTGTGATTCTTAAAAAATTCAAATTTCATTTAAATTTTCTGTTCCAGATGTTTTTCAACTGGAAGAAGAGACAGAAATCCTCTTAAGAGCAATGGCTTTTCAATGCAGGGTTCATAGCATTCATGGATAAAACCCAAGAAACATGGGCTCACAGTTAAGAAGAAAACATACAGTTTTACAGAAAGATGGAGACAATGAAACACAAATTGATCACAGTACCCTAAGTGAGAACCATCCAGAAAAACAAAACAGAACAGTGGATTCTAATGAAAAAGAATTTAGATAAGATACTCTGAATTTTGCAGAGACAGACTATACATGAACTACTTTTATTAGGTTAAAAGAGAAGAAAACATGTTATATAACAAAAGAAGAGACATATCAGTTAGACTTTGCAGAAATTTAGTAACTTAAATGAGCAATTTGTTGGGCAGTTCTGCTGCTGCTTTTAGATCAGTTTATTCATGTAGTTACAATCAGATTCCAGTTTGTTTGAAAACAAGCTTAATCTGCATGGGACCCAGCTTGGTGTTTTCTGCCTGGTGTTTTCTCTCATTTCTAGCCTGATAACTTGGAGCTGATCACATGATTGTCATTGTTCAGTCATTAAGTCGTGTCCAACTCTTTGAGACCCCAGGGACTGCTGCATGCCAGGCTTCCCTGTCCTTCACTTTCTCCCAGAGTTTGCTCAAACGCGTGTCTATTGATTTGGTCATACTATCCAACCATCTCCTCTTCTGTTGCCCCTTTATTTTCCTAACTTCAATCTTTTCCAGCATCAGTCTCTTCCAATGATACAGCTCTTTGCATCAGGTGGTCAAAGTTTTGGAGCTTCACCTTCGGCATCAGTCCTTCCATATTCAGGGCTGATTTCTTTTAGGATTGACTGATTCACGTGATGGCAGAAGTTTAACAAGTCCAGAAAGAGGGACTTTTGAACTTCCTTTCTATGTCAAATTTGCTGTTCTCTCACATGCCAAAGTAAATCAGAAGGCCAGAACAGTTTAAAAACTGGAGAAAAATAGATAACACCTAGTAAGAAATTCTTTAATGATTTTTATATTATTCTTTCCCTAACAAATATCTTTTTATTTTGTTTTATTTTCTAGAATCCCTGTTATTCAGAAATACATACTATCTTCATTATTATGTTGTGTACTTTGTGGTTTTGTCCTAAATTTTGAGCAGCGCCTTTCATTTCATCTTTCTGAACACTACTTTTGTTCTCAGCAAAGATGATGAGGTTTTATGTTCTTTCATTGAATTTAACAATATTTTTATTGAAGAAAAATCTTATTTATGTTTTATTTTGGGGGGATTCCTCATTAGTTTCTTTTCTCACCTCCATTTGTTTTACTTTAACGTGGACAACTTGTACTATTGATTCAGCTGTGTATTCTCCTTAAATTATATTATTCTATTCATTTAATATATTTGTCTTCTTAGGGCACTCATTCATGTCACATACCTCTTTATTTGCTGCTTCCCTGTGTCCTTAAATGTGCTATTCTATTAGGAGGTGTCTGGAATTCTTAACTGGAAAGAGGTAGACAATATAGTAAAATCCTACATTTCCATGGCAAGATAGTGAACAAATACGTTATTTGATGAGACTTACTTGCCGAGTACTTTTGTTGCCTTTAATTTTTAATAAGTGGTGGACAGGGCTGAGGAGGGGATGGAAACCTACTCTGTATTCCTGCCTGGAGAATCCCATGTATAGAAGAGCCTGGCAGGCTACAGCCTATATGGTTACTAAGGATCAGCGGCAACTGGTGGTTAGCATGACTAATCACGACTAGCATGCAGGCATACACTGAAAGGTATAGAAGAAGTGCTCTTATACCAGTTGGCATGGCCTCAACCCATTCTGTAGGGAATCTGTTGTGGTTGCCACTGTCTCAGGAGGTATTTGTGGTCAAGCAGTTAAGGACAGGGCAACTGTTCTCCTTGGAATACTAAAGAGAGTGACTTGTGCATGCAGGGAGCTGTGGAGTGAATGGTCTTCTCCTAGCTTCTTCCAGCAAGACAGTCTTTTTCTCTCCAAATGGATTCTCCCCAACATCATTAAAAGCACATGGGTTTCTCTGTGAAATCCCTTTTCTGTAAAGCTCACAATCTCAAATGTCCTTTGTTCTCCCACCAGTAGTCCATCTAATTTTACTGGTGGTACAACATGTGAGTGTTAAATAAGTTGTTTTTTTTTTTTTTTTTAAATTCAGGAATTTCTTTCCAGGCCAGCATCATAACCAAAGTGTTCTATTTTATTCATTCGTTCATTCACTCACCCATTCATTTATGCATGCTGTGCCATGTGGCTTGTGGGATCTTAGGTCCCAAACCAGGGACTGAACCTAGGCAATCAGCAGTAAGAGTGCAGAGTCCTAACCACTGGACTGCCAGAGCAATCCCAAAGTGTTCTATTTTAAAGCAAATAAATCCACTTGAATGTCAACCCTATATATGAAATCATATTTTATGAATACTACCTATAGTGTAATACTTAATATTTATTGATGAACATATTAGTTTAAGAAGCATTAATAATTGATTATTGTAAAGACATAACCATGGACTGTATGCTTAATCTGATTTTTTAAATTGTTGCAGAAATATTAAAAGACAGGGAAATTACGCTATTTCTGATAGTACAGCAAAGAAAAATATAAATGCATTGTTGAGATTATTCAGTTGGTAATATTTTTCACTTAAATATAAATTGCTAAAAAATATATATATATAATTTGCTTTTTTCCCCCTAATTTTTACTTTTTGTAAATGTGTTAGATTTATCACCTGTCACATATTTCATATGCTTAACTATATGTGCTATTATATTTTCTACACTTTTGAGTTTTCTGCCTTGTTTTACTTGTTAAAACTTTGCTTTATTGTAATTTGTTTCATGAAATGGTACCAGTAATTTTATTATATTATAGTACAGATACCTAACTACTATGTTTGCAGTATCCATGATAATCGCTGGCCTTCAGTTGCCAGATGTATGTAATCATATTCACGGCTACAGTCTCCTTCTAGAGAATGTTTTTGATATGCCAGATGCTGTGTAACAATCCATCTAAATGGATTTTCTAGTCTCATAGGAAAAATCATAAAACTGTCAAGCCTACATTTGTTTCCTTTTTGACAATGTTACCTTCAAACACACAAGTAAATAGACTACTGTAAATAGAGCACTTTAGTTTTCCCTCTGGAAATGTAGTTCTTTGTAATGTGCTAAGGCAATAGTTCCCTTTTCTCAGATCTGTTTGTTTCTTTGCACTGACTATTGTTTTATCTGTTGCTTACACTGAGTAAAGTAGATGATTTCCAATATGTTAGGGTTCAGATAGGTTCCAAAACTATCTTGTCACTCTTGAAGAGGTAGTAAAATTTACTCATTTGTTACATAAATTTATGCAGTAGATTTATCTAGTTGATGATTGCTCTTACAATTTTGCATGTGTACATATATTTATCTGTGTAAATGATTAAATATTGCTGTTGTTTCTATATATTATATAATTTATCTTAAACTTTTCATTATTTCTTTGATTATTCTATATAAAATTTTGTTGTTTTTAGAATTTAAGTTCAGTGCTGTATATTGTAGTGTGCAAAATAGAAAGTTTTTAAGGTAGTAAAAAGTTAAATTTTAATTGGATTCAACTTTCTTTTAAAAGATACCCACCATTTTTTGATCCAGTATTTCTCAATCTTTTTTCATTATCACTCTATGAAGCAGCATTTTAAGATACTTTTTTTCATTATACCCCCAGCCTTGCTTGTGCATGCTGTTTATGAGCTGTGATCCTACGGAGGACCACAAACCACTGCAGTGCCTAAGATTTTTTCACCATCCCCAAACCATTTTCTACTTGCTTGTGGTTGATACCAACCCCTTTGCCAAAACACACCTGAGACAAAGAAGCCTAATATTTATCCTACAATAGTCCATAAAGGATCCTTTCAGGATTCTCACAGAAGATGACATCTCGCTAAACCTTTACACCAATTCTCTTCCTCACAATTATCTTAGTCCAACAGTTCTTGTCAGGTTTCCCACCACAGTTAGCCAAACATTTATAGTAACAGTGAATTACTGTTTTCAATATATCCCCCAAACATTAAAATTTTACAAATAGTGAACTTACGATACAATATAGCAAAAATTTGTAATTAACATATATACTTAATATAGGCACATGGGAAAAAAGATGTACAGACAGAAATATATACATACATATGTTGCCTTTTCAATTTAGAGAGATTTGATCTTATTATTTACATAATTTTTCATCCTATTGATGCATGCCCTTCACCAATACTTCCAATAATGGCAAGTTTTTCACATGTTAATTTGTAATAGTATTTCCTAAGGATAGTAATCCTTACTCTATATGTTCCCAGTGATATTTCCTAATTCATTTATAAAATTTGACAGTGTGGAGAAATGTAAGGTTCCTTTCACTTAAATGTAATTAAGNTCCTATTGATGCATGCCTTTCACCAATACTTCCAATAATGGCAAGTTTTTCACATGTTAATTTGTAATAGTATTTCCTAAGGATAGTAATCCTTACTCTATATGTTCCCAGTGATATTTCCTAATTCATTTATAAAATTTGACAGTGTGGAGAAATGTAAGGTTCCTTTCACTTAAATGTAATTAAGATATTCAACCTATTTCTGTGGATGATGAGTCATGAGTAAAGTTGCTTAGTCATGTCTGACTCTTTGTGACCCCATGGACTGTAGCCTACCAGGCTCCTCTCTCCATGGGATTTTCCAGGCAAGAGTACTGGAGTAGGTTGCCATTTCCTTGTTATTCATCATTTTAGTTTTTATTCTCTCTCAGTTCTAAATCAGGTAGTTATCCATAATACATATTCTGTGTGGTATACTTTTGCATCTTTAAATATTTAGTAAAGCTAGAAATTATTTTGGTATGATGTAATGGGAGGAGTGTCTGATTCTCTGGTCTGTGGTTTTTTAGGACAATGATGGCAAGGCATATCACATCCTTGTGATATCATGCAAGATCCCACTACTTGCAAAATCATAGAGGCCAGCTAACTTGACACAAATCTTCATTCAGAATCATCCTATTGTATCTGTACATGTTTACTCATCAAAGGCATGCATTTATTTGATATTTATTCACCGAATATTAATGAATTACACATTGTGGGTATAAAGTGTTGTAGGTCTTAGAGAAATGAACTAAATTAAATGTAGGACTGACTGTCACAGTGCTAATAACTTAGGGGTTAGATATGTGCATGCATACTTGCATTCAGTTGCTTCAGGTATGTTCAGCTCTTGTGACCACATAGACTGTGGCTCACTAGGCTCCTCTAGCCATGAGATTCTCAAGGCCAGAGTACCAGAGTGGGTTGCCATGCCCTCCTCCAAGAAATCTTCTGGAGCCAGAGGTTGAACCAATGTCTCCAACATTGCAAGCAGATTCTTTACCCACTGAGCCACCTGAAAATCCAGATATGGGTATAGTTAATAGCAATACTACTTGATACTTTCTCAATTATTCTACACTGCACAAAGTTAAAAGACTATTGAAATAAAAAAATTACAATATATGTTTCATACAAAAGATTTGGTTATGACATTTTACTATAATAAATCATTACTTAAATACTTATAAGAGTAGTATTTTCCACGTGTTCAGAAATATTAAGGAACCTACATAGCCAGTCAGTCAGGTCAGTCACTCAGTTGTGTCCGACTCTTTGCGACCCCATGAACTTCAGCACACCAGGCCTCCCTGTCCAACACCAAGTCCTGGAGTTCACCCAAACCCATGTCCATCAAGTCTGTGATGCCAGCCAACCATCTTTTCCTCTGTTGTGTCCTTCTTCTCCTGCCCTCAACCTTTCCCAACATCAGGGTTTTTTCCAGTGAGTCAGCTCTTCGCGTCAGATGGCCAAAGTATTGGAGTTTCAGCTTCAACATCAATAAACACCCAGGACTGACCTCTTTTAGGATGGACTGGTTAGATATCCTTGCAGTCGAAGAGACTCTCAAGAGTCTTCTCCAACACTACAGTTCAAAAGCATCAATTCTTTGGCACTCAACTTTCTTTATAGTCCAACTCTCACATCAATACATGACCACTGGAAAAACCATAGGCTTGACTAGACAGACCTTTGTTGGCAAAGTAATGTCTCTGTGTTTTAATATGCTATCTAGGTTGGTCATGCTATCTAGGTTACTCCTTCCAAGGAGTAAGCATCTTTTAATTTCATGGCTAAAATCACCATCTGCAGTGATTTTGGAGCCCC
>SJYX01017677.1:0-11609 GCA_006410675.1 Oreotragus oreotragus | reverse complement strand
TGGTTATTTGGCTGGTTTGAATAACTCAATGTAATTACCATGAGCCTATGAAGCTTTAGGAATGGAAGGTAATTTTCATGTATTATCATCTTTGTTAATGTTTTAGCCAGAAAAGATAAGTAAACAGTCATAACCTAGCTCTACATATCTTATAGACTTTTTTTCCTTAATAGAAGGGTATGAGGAAATAATATGTGGTTCTTGAAAATAAATAGACTCTGTATTTCTTTTGGAATATTGACAGATTGTCTCACCATGAGATTTACTCTGTCACCTATTTCTCACATTAGCTGCTTTTCATATTTCTTAAACAAACAAAATTAGTAGATTGCAGATTTAGTTTACAAGGAATTAAGAAAATACTCTCAACAAATTGGAGAAAAAAATGGTAAAAGAAGGGTAAATTAATACAGAAGAATCTAAGAAATTATTAATAATCAACTTTAAATAAT
Organism: Oreotragus oreotragus; assembly: GCA_006410675.1. Lineage (NCBI taxonomy): Eukaryota > Metazoa > Chordata > Mammalia > Artiodactyla > Bovidae > Oreotragus > Oreotragus oreotragus. The sequence goes on along the minus strand of SJYX01017677.1, from coordinate 11,157 downwards.
ATTTAATGGTATTAAATATTTACTGAAATAATGTTATGTTGAAAAAATATTCTAAAAAACCTAATTGTTTTCTTTGCCAACATGTATTCTACAATTGGCCAAGTAGAAAAGGAATTATCATGGCCTTTAGGTAAATATAATGAAATATTTGTGAACCATAGTTTCTGAACCATAAACATATCTGTGAACCATATTCACAAAATATGTGAATTCACAAAATATTTGTAACCATAAACAAATCACATAATTTGTTTAATATGTGTGAAATATATCAACTTTTTCATTTTAAATGGTCAAAAAGTAGGCAACATATGCTGAGCACAGACTACAAATTTTGGCACAAAATAAATGTATTATATAAATTTTTTCATCTCTAGGCAAATTCATTACATCTTTACTCTTTTCTCTTTCCATGACTGTGAATGAGTTGCCATAAGTACACTAGCACACTTTTCGGTGGTGAAGAATATTCTTTTCATGTCTTACTCAAGAATATACTTTACTTTGTAAAGAGTACACTGAGCNTTTTTTCATCTCTAGGCAAATTCATTACATCTTTACTCTTTTCTCTTTCCATGACTGTGAATGAGTTGCCATAAGTACACTAGCACACTTTTCGATGGTGAAGAATATTCTTTTCATGTCTAACTCAAGAATATACTTTACTTTGTAAAGAGTACACTGAGCAGATTTTTCAAAAGAAAAAATGTAATCAAAAGTAGTCACCTATAGTTTCACTGTCACTGTCCTCTCTAAGTTACTTTAAATATAATATAATCATTTCTCTAACTGTTATACATTGAACAAAACAAATTAATGCAACCAGAATATTATTGTTACATACTTTACTCCTCATAATTTGTTTTTATTTAAATACAAATATTACTCTTTAATATTCAAATGAATCTCCTCATTGTACTCTTGTACTAACACAGAAACCAAATTTTTAAAGCCTTTAAGACATATGGAATATAAATACTTTATTATAGTAATTAAATAACTTAACAGGAAATAGATGAGGAAAGAGTGGAAACAGTGTCAGACTTTATATTTTGGGGCTCCAAAATCACTGCAGATGGTGACTGCAGCCATGAAATTAAAAGATGTTTACTCCTTGGAAGAAAAGTTATGACCACCCTAGATAGCATATCCAAAAGCAGAGACATTACTTTGCCAACAAGGTCCATCTAGTCAAGGCTATGGTTTTTCCAGTGATCATGTATGGATGTGAAAATTGGACTGTGAAGAAAGCTGAGCACTGAAGAATTGATGCTTTTGAACTGTGGTGTTGGAGAAGACCCTTGAGAGTCCCTTGGACTGCAAGGAGATCCAACCAGTCCATTCTAAAGGAGATCAGCTCTGGGATTTCTTTGGAAGCAATGATGCTAAAGCTGAAACTCCAGTACTTTGGCCACCTCTTGCTAAGGGTTGACTGATTGGAAAAGACTCTGATGCTGGGAGGGATTGGGAGCAGGAGGAGAAGGGGACAATCGAGGATGAGATGGTTGGATGGCATCACTGACTCGATGGATGTGAATTTGAGTGTACTCCGGGAGCTGGTGATGGACAGTGAGGCCTGGCGTGCTGTGATCATGGGGTGCGAAGAGTCGGACACAACTGACTGACTGAACTGAACTGAACTGAACCTGGCTAAGGAGTATTAGGAAACTGGAAAGGCAATTCAGGTAGGTTCAAAACTGATTAGAATGTCAATAATGGGAGTGGCAAATTTTCTACAAGTATATCCTATTGTGTTTAAATTATAATCAACTGCCAAAAATTTATGATTTATTAATAGCTATGAGCAATGGAGTATATATTCTGACAGACACATTCTAAGTGCCTTAAATAATCATCTTTTTATTTGTCACAACAAACCATTAAGTTCAGTTCAGTTCAGTTCAGTTCAGTTGCTCAGTCATGTCCAACTCTTTGAGATCCCATGAATCTCAGCACGCCAGGCCTCCATGTCCATCACCAACTCCCGGAGTTCACTCAAACTCACAGCCATCGAGTCGGTGATGCCATCCAGCCATCTCATCCTCGGTCGTCCCCTTCTCTTCCTGCCCCCAATCCCTCCCAGCATCANCTCTCCCTCTCCCTCTCCCTCAGAGTCCAAAAGTCCGCTCTACACATCTGTGTCTCTTTTGCTGTCTTGCATACAGGGTCCTCATTACCGTCTTTCTAAATTCCATATATATGTGTTAGTATACTGTATTGGTGTTTTTCTTTCTGGCTTACTTCACTCTGTATAATCGGTTCCAGTTTCATCCATCTTATTAGAACTGATTCAAATGTATTCTTTTTAATGGCTGAGTAATACTCCATTGTGTATATGTACCACAGCTTTCCTATCCATTCATCCGATGAGGGACATCTAGGTTGCTTCCATGTCCTGGCTATTATAAACAGTGCTGCGATGTTCTAAAGGCCAATATTCAAAAGCATAGTGTTGGTGAGGCCAGATTCCTTCTGGAGGCCCTAGGGGAGAATCCTTCCTTGCTGCAGCCTCTGGTGACTCCTGGTGTTCCGAGGTTTGTATCAACAGACCTCTGCCTCCATCTTCACATGGCTTCTTTTTCTGTGTGTGCCTGTCTTTGTCCTCTTCTGCTTCTTATAAGGATACTGGTCATAAATGTATTGGTCACCTTTCTCCAGCATGATTTAATCATGACATCCTTTTTTAAAATTATGTCTTCAAAAACCCTTATTCCAAATGAAGTCACATTCAGAGGGTCCAGGTGTTTAGATTTTGGCCTAGTTTTTGGACACAACTCAGTCTCACAATATTAAATAGTGATTATTAAGGGTTGGCAATAACATGAATTATTTTTCCCGTTATGCTTAAATTTTGTAATAGCCCCAAATGAATACATATTACTTATGTATAAAGAAAAAAAGGGAATTTGGGGCTTTTAACTATATATTCATACTGACAATGAGCATAAATACACAATTAAGATTTAGGAGTTAAATAGCTTATAGTCATTAAATATATATCATAGCCCTAATAAAATTTTTACAAATTTGCTACCAACTACTTTTATGAGTTGAGTTGTTGTGTTAATTGCTCAGTCAGGTCCAACTCTTTGCAACTGCATCTACTGTAGCCACCCAGGCTCCTCTGTCCATGAAATTTTCCGGGCAAGAATACTAGAGATCCCTTCTCCAGGGGATCTTCCCAACCCAGGGATGGACTCCAAGTCTCCTGCCTTACAGGCAGCTTCTTTACTATCTGAGCCACCAGGGAAGCCCCCACTTCTATGCTATCATATCAGAAATATTATGACCTCTTTGTACATTTACACTCTAAATTGTTTTTAGTTATTGGAGCATTTCTAATGGAAAATTCTAAAAATAATTGCAAAATTACTATGCAGAAATATTTAGATGCCATAATATAAAATTGATGGTTTGAAAAATGACCTTAAACGATATTACCTTAAAATAGTTATAGCACAGTGCTATAAGGAAGAATCACTTATGTATTTGAAAATAGTATGGAAAAATAACATATTATTATTAGCATAAAGATTTTTAAGTTTTATATTATTACTATAGTTACATAACAATATATTTGAATATAAATAGTCCATTTAACTAATGCTGTCACTTGCTAAATTCTTCATAATAATCCAGTAAACATTTATAAGGTATATGAACAGTAATACCTACCAATGTTATTGTCACTCCACAAAGAATCACTTATGTATTTGAAAATAGTATGGAAAAATAACATATTATTATTAACATAAAGATTTTTAAGTTTTATATTATTACTATAGTTACATAACAATATATTTGAATATAAATAGTCCATTTAACTAATGCTGTCACTTGCTAAATTCTTCATAATAATCCAGTAAACATTTATAAGGTATATGAACAGTAATACCTACCAATGTTATTGTCACTCCACATAAATATTATTTATTTTTATCATATCTTATTATTTCTTGAATTTTAGGTTTAAAAATTACAGAAATTTATAGTATTCGAGTATGTTTGTCCTGGTAATCAATAAATATGTACATGATTCAATAGCTTTCAAATTAAAAAATATGTGAAAATATCTTAAATTCTCATTTGTTTTAGTAGCAGAATTTCAGAAACATACATACTTGTATTTAATTATTTTCCAGGCCAGAATACTGAGGTAGGTAGCCATTCATTTCTCAACACAATGAATGGGAAGTTAATGAAAGCCCCGAGCTCTTTTCTAATTTTATCTCCATGCCTTCAAAGAATATGTTTTCAGTGATATTTAAGTGTATTAAGGACAATGTTGTTTTTAATTTAGGAAGAAATCAATTACAATTGATTAAAGCCAATGTTTTTACCTTCGGTTCCACATTCCATTTGTTTACTAGGTATATCATCTTTCTCCTCAAAGGCATAGATTCTGAGATATACTTTCCAAGTTTTAGGAGAAGGGATCAGTGCCAGATCAGATATCAGGGTGCACCTTCCAGTGAAGATCCCAAAAACCCCTAAGGAGAAGTAGGGCAGCTCTAGAAGGTGAGAGGTCAGCAGGAATGCAGAGAAGGAGCAGAAGGAATACCAGGGGATTGGACAGCCACTCAGGAAGAACACACGGTATAGAGGGCATTTGGTAAGAAACCTTAGAGGACTTGACAAGACAGACATTGAGAGCAAATTGCAGAGCAGAAAAAAGAATGTGCCCTGACACATAGAAGAGAATGGCACTTGTAAGAAGGAATGCAGGAACATGACTAAGAATGGGAGAAATTTTTTAAGGGGGGTCATTAAAGGTCAAAAGATCCTGTAACTGTCAAACCCTGAGAAAATGCAAAATGATAAGAGAAGATAGAAGGATGCAGAAGTGGACAGGAGATCAAGAAAACTTACCTGAGTTAAAATTAAGGCTATCTGCGATAACAGGATATGATCTAGGAAGACAAAGCACTAAAATTCATAGAAATTAAATATATATAATATTTGCCATGTTAAATTCATTCCATCTGCTTTATGTGTATAGAAAATGATGCAGTTGTGCACAGGTAAATCTTTCCTTGAAAATAATTTTGTTTTAATAAAATTTAGTTAAAAACAAAATTGAGAAAGGAGTACATCAAGGCTGTATATTGTCACCTTGCTTATTTAAATTATATATAGAGTACATCATGTGAAATTCCAGACTGGATGAAACACAAGCTGGAATCTAGATTGCAGGTAGAAATATAAAAAACCTCAGATATGCAGATGACACCACACTTATGGTAGAAAGCAAAGAGAAACTAAAGAACTCTTGATGAAAGTGAAAGAGGAGAGTGAAAAACCTGGCTTAAAACTCAACATTCAAAAAACAAAGATCATGGCATCTGGTCCCATCATGTCATGGCAAGTAGATGGGAAACAATGGAAACAGTGAGAGACTTTATTTTCTTGGGCTTCAAAATCACTGCAGATGGTGACTGCAGCCATGAAATTAAAAGACTCTTGCTCCTTGGAAGAAAAGCTATGTCCAGCCTAGACAGCATATTAAAAAGCAGAGACATTACTTTGCCAACAAATGTCTGTGTAGTCAAAGGTATGGTTTTTCTAGTAGTCATATATAAACGTGCGAGTTGAACCATAAAGAAAGCTGAACACCAAAGAACTGATGCTTTTGAACTGTACTGTTGGAGAAGACTCTTGAGAGTCCCTTGAACTGCAAGATCAAACCAGTCAATCTTAAAAGAAATCAGTCCTGAATGTTCATTGGAAGGACTGGTGCTGAAGGTGAAGCTCCAAAACTTTGCAAAGAGTATTGGATGTGAAGAGCTAACTCATTGGAAAAGAACCTGATGATGGGAAAGATTGAAGGCAGGAGAAAGGGATGACGGAGGACGAGATAGTTGGATGGTATCACTGACTCAATGGACATGAGTTTGAGCAGGCTCTGGGAGTTGGTGATTGACAGGGAAGTCTGGCATGCTACAGTCCATGGGGTCACAAAGAGTAGTGCATTACTGAGCCACTGAACTGAACTAAAAAATCAAATCCTGTCAAACATATCAATCAGTGTTATTTAGCTATTTTGGCTTCTTGAACATTTTTGAGAATATACTGAAAGGTACAAATGTTCTCTCCAGGAAAAAAAAAAAGAAAAAAATATTTTTAACATGTGCCAAATATTTTGGTTTACTTTATTGTGTTGGAATTTATATTTCACAGAGAATGACTATAAAATAAATATACAGTGTCTTTCATTATATTTGTATGCAAATATCAATGAATATTTCTGAAAAATATGAAATACATACAAAGGTTACAAACAGAATTTCTAAAAGATGCCTTAAATTTACTCAAAATTAAATTTTAATAGCAAAACTAAGATTAGTTTTAGTAATAGCTTGAAATTTGAAGAGATTGAAACTTTAGCAGTTTGCATGTAATCTGGGTCTTTAATCAATTTTATGATTTATTTTCATGACAGAAAATGCTCATCTCAAAATGGATATATAGTAGTACCCAGAATTAGATATTGCATGACATGCTTTAAGAAGCAGAGGGAGGTTTGTGTCTATCAAGACAGGAATCCATCAAAATCCTTTACAATTTCATCAACTAAATGAAATCACGTAGTATGAATTTGAGGATGACGCCTGTATTTGTCAGCATTTGAATGACTATGCTGACAAATATAAATGTTGGAACATTTATATTTGGAGGCTATCTGAGTGTGTCATTTGCCTACATTTTATCTTTTTCCTATTGTTTAATATTCAGTTCAGTTCAGTTGAGTCGCTCAGTCCTGTCCGACTCTTTGCGACCCCATGAATTGCAGCATGCCAGGCCTCTTTGTCCATCACCATTCCCAGAGTTCACTCAGACTCACGTCCATCGAGTCAGTGATGCCATCCAGCCATCTCATCCTCGGTCACTCCGGGAGATGGTGATGAACAGGGAGACCTGGCGTGCTGCGATTCATGGGGTCGCAAAGAATCGGACATGACTGAGAGACTGAACTGAACTGAACTGAACTGAATTATTTTGTTTCATACATAGATATGGAAGCACAAATAAAGTTAATAAAGTTACTTATATTCATATAGTTAGTAATTTGTAGGTCTAAGATTCAAGCACAATCATGCTCCAAATCCACTACACTTAAAAACAGTGGGAATAATAATCAGAAAAAACCCAAGTGATGATTAAAATGCTTGATACTATAACCTCTCTCTGTTTCTTGGTGTTTCTCTCTCTCTCTCTCTATATATATATATATATGGGCTTCCCTGGTGGCTCAGATGATAAGGAATCTGCCTGCAATGCAGGAGACTTGGATTTGAGGTTGGGAAGATCCCCTGGAGAGGGAAATGGTTTCCACGCCACTGTTCTTGCCTGGAGAATTCCATGGACAGAGGAGCCTGTTGAGCTGCAGTCTGCTACTGAGAGACTGATACTTTCACTTGCACATATACACACACAGGGTGCACTGTGTATTGCTGAAATGTGTATGTGTGTATATACTTTATATATAAAAATATTATATATATGAATTATTTTCATTTTAAAGTATCCTTACTCTACTGTTTGATACTCGAATAAGACACTTTTACTTCTTTTCATATATAATGGGAAAAAAGCAACATATCACTGAAACAAATACTCCTTCTCCCTCTAAAAAAAGAAAACAAAGCAAGAAGTTATTTGGAATTACAGAAATTATTAACATTTTTTTGGAAATGTTTTTCCCCCCATTTTTCATTATTACTAGCAATGTTATTCTCAAGCATTTTGTTAAATTCCTCCTGATTTGGTATTTTGTTGCACAGAAGAATGAGGTCCAAGAAAGCATTTTTATATTGATTACATAAAGAAAAAGGAAAGAAAAATGCACTTACCAAATGTGCTCTGAAATTTTGTTCCCTATTATTAACATCTTTTTATATTATACATATTATAGTTTTATATGAAGCATTGCTGCAGAATATTATAACACAGCATTACAGTTATTGACTGCATTTGTTCGCACAAATTTGTTCAAAACGTGTTCAAATTTTTGGAAACCACGTGACATTGAAAATATGAATTTTAAATATCAGTTTGTTAAAATGTTTGTGTTATAATGGTTTAAAAATACAAGTGAAATAAGGGCCNTGCTGCAGAATATTATAACACAGCATTACAGTTATTGACTTCATTTGTTCACACAAATTTGTTCAAAACGTGTTCAAATTTTTGGAAACCACGTGACATTGAAAATATGAATTTTAAATATCAGTTTGTTAAAATGTTTGTGTTATAATGGTTTAAAAATACAAGTGAAATAAGGGCCATCTACTCCTTTTAAAGTCATTAAAAATATGTTCCTTAATAATTCTATCCCAGATTCCTTACACTGGAGTTTTTAGTAAAAAATATAAAGAAAATAAAATATAATCAATATTTTAATATTATATATGTTTTTACTTTAAACATTTTAAATTATCCAGAACAGAAACCATTTAATTAATATTTTTGGGATACTTTGTAATTTAATACTACTACCTCTACTAGGCTCACTGGTCCAAACACACACAGATGCACACATTTATTTGATGGGCAAAAGGTTCTCCTAATGGTAATTTATCAACTTTTTTGACATTAAGTAAAATAATGATATACTTGATGATGGAATGGTAAGAAAATTGGCCTTCTACGTATAAAAAATCATTTATATCTACTTCATGTTGACATTTTACTTTACAATAATCTATGCTTCACTCTGCATTTAGATTGTTTTTGTTCAAAATCAGTTCAGTTCAGTCGCTCAGTCATGTCCGACTCTTTGTGACCCCATGAATTGTAGCACGCCAGGCCTCCCTGTCCAACACCAACTCCCGGGGTTCACTCAGACTCACGTCCATCGAGTCAGTGATGCCATCCAGCCATCTCATCCTCTGTCATAGAAACATGTACTCTTTCTACAACTTGATTAAAAAGGATCTCAATGGCTCAGTGGTANCCAGGCCTCCCTGTCCAACACCAACTCCCGGGGTTCACTCAGACTCACGTCCATCGAGTCAGTGATGCCATCCAGCCATCTCATCCTCTGTCATAGAAACATGTACTCTTTCTACAACTTGATTAAAAAGGATCTCAATGGCTCAGTGGTAAAAAAAAAATCCACCTGTGATATTGGAGATGCAGATTCAATCCCTTGAACAGAAAGACCCCCTGGAGAAGGAAATAGCAAACCATTCCAGTATTCTTGCCTGGAGAACACCATGAACAGAGGAGCCTGTCAGGCTGACCCCTCCATGGGGTCACAGAGATTCCAACATGACTCAGCAACTGAGCATGAATCCAAACTAAAGTTTGAGATTAAGTACAGCACATAAGCACCCATGACTGTACAAGAAAATAAATAAACAAATGATGAATTACAGGGTAGTTCTAGGAAACTGAAAGCAAGGAGGGTCATTAATTAAAAGCAAGTCTGCTGAAATGTACCAGAAAAACATTACCAATCTCTGGTACAATGTATGGTTGAATTCATGAGTACGGTAGGGAAATCTTGAAAACAAAATAAGTCAGTGAGTAAGAAATCATTAAACCTCAACAGATAATAAGCCTTCATAATAATGTTTCACTTAGATGATCAGAGGTTTATTAATCAGAAAGGTAAAAAGACAGTATTATTGGATTTAGGGCTACTGATCACAACTGCGGGGAAAAAATGAGATTTTGCTGAAAAGGAGTTGTAAACAATAAATAAGAAGTGGTGAAAGCTAGTATGTTGCTGGCTCAGTCGCCATAATCCTAGCAAACAGCTTTAAATCTCTGTGTTCATGCATGTTAAGTCATTTCAGTCGTATCCAACTCTGTGTGATGCTATAGACTGTAGCATGCCAGGCTCCTCTGTCCATGGAATTTTCCAGGCAAGAATACTGGAGTGAGTTGCCGTGCCCTCCTCCAGGGAATCTTTATGACCCAGGGATTGAACCTGCGTGTTTTATGTCTCCCGTATTGACACACAAGTACTTTACTAACACCACCTGGGATGCCTCTTAAACCTCTAGGTTGGGGGGAAAAGGATTCTCTGAGGGTTATTTAATCAGACAAAGAGAAAATATATAAAATCATCCACCACCTCCCTCTCCTTACTACAGAGTCTTCTTGTGGTAAGTTTCAGTGATGTACACAGAAATTCCATTTGAGATTAATATCCATTTACAGGCAAGCTAAATGTTTCATACTGAAGATGAGATATTTCTCCAACTTCTAATGTGAAATTACAAAATAAATATGTAAAAATAAAGAAACAGAAAATATATAACATGCATTACAAGAGCAGACCACCATTAAAAGAACAAATAAAAAAATTTAGAAGGCAAAAGAGCAGAAAGTAAACATAGATAAAATTTAAAGCATAAATAGAAAACTTAGAAAAATAGAGTAAGAAAAATATTATGGAAAATTAAAATATATATTTTTTTAATTAGTCAAATCTAAAGGTTGTTAATCTATATGCTATGATACATTTAATCTAAGACTCCACTGGTTGGAAAATGTACTGTTATATTAAGAAGATATTTAAAATGTTAGCAGGTGAATTATCACAGAATGTTGATTATAAGATACATTTCCATGTTAAATGATAAAATCTGAAAAGAATGATAAGGTCCAAGAAATTATTTTTATATCAACTACATAGAGAAAAAGGAAAGAAAAAAAATGGAGAAAATAATTTAATAAAGGCATACACAAGAATGTTCCTAGAATAGAAATGACATTTCAAATTCAAAGACACCATAAGGTCCTAGCTCTACAAAATATGGAAGATATAGTATAATTCAAATATGTGATATTCTAAAATATTCAATGTACTGGTACTCCAAAGCCCCCATAGTGTATGGCATAAACAGGCTGTTTATTTATTTATTTATTTATTTAAGAAAGGAGTAACTTTTATTTATTTATTTTTTTCCCCCTAGTTTTTTTTTTTTTTTTTAGAGCTTCCATTTTACTTTATTTTACTTTGCAGTACTCTATTGGTTTTGGCATACATTGACATGAATCTGCCACGGGTGTAGACGAACTCCCAAACATGAACCCCCCTCCCACCTCCCACCCCACCTCATCCCTCTGGATCATCCGCATACACCAGCCCCAAGCATCCTGCATCCTGCATCGAACATAGACTGGCGATTCATTTCTTACATGATA
>SJYX01017676.1:151881-162057 GCA_006410675.1 Oreotragus oreotragus | reverse complement strand
TTCACAGCATCATCTTTCAGGATTTGAAACAGCTCAACTGGAATTCCATCACCTCCACTTGCTTTGTTCGTAGTGTTGCTTTTTAAGGCCCATTTGACTTCACATTGCAGGCTGTTTGGCTCTAGTGAGTGATCACACCATCATGATTATCTTGGTCATGAAGATCTTTTTTGTACAGTTCTTCTGTGTATCCTTGCCACCTTTTCTTAATATCTTCTGCTTCTGTTAGGTCCATACCATTTCTGTCCTTTATCGAGCCCATCTTTGCATGAAATATTCCCTTGGTGTCTCTAATTTTCTTGAAGAGATCTCTAGTCTTTCCCATTCTGTGTTTTCCTCTATTTCTTTGCATTGATTGCTGAGGAAGTCTTTCTTATCTCTCCTTGCTATTCTTTGGAACTCTGCATTCAGATGCTTGTATCTTTCCTTTTCTCCTTTGCTTTTCACTTCTCTTCTTTTCACGGCTATTTGTAAGGCCTCCCCAGACAGCCATTTTGCTTTTTTGCATTTCTTTTCCATGGGGATAGTCTTGATCCCTGTCTCCTGTACAATGTCATGAACCTCATTCCATAGTTCATCAAGCACTCTATCTATCAGATCTAGTCCCTTAAATCTATTTCTCACTTCCCCTGTATAATCATAAGGAATTTGATTTAGGTCATACCTGAATGGTCTAGTGGTTTTCCCTACTTTCTTTAATTTCAGTCTAAATTTGGCAATAAGGAGTTCATGATCTAAGGCACAGTCAGCTCCTGGTCTTGTTTTTGTTAACTGTATAAAGCTTCTCCATCTTTGGCTGCAAAGAATATAATCAATGTGATTTCAGTGTTGACCATCTGGTGATGTCCATGTGTAGAGTCTTTTGTGTTGTTGGAAGAGGGTGTTTGCTATGACCAGTGCATTTACTTGGATTCAAATTCAAATAACATAGAGTCATAGAATTTAGGACCTGGAAGGGTCTTTTGGGGTCATTTAGCCCAAACCCCTTTTAGAAAAGGTAAAAAAAAAATTTTGCTACTTAATTCCTTGACCAGGAATTGAACCCACACACCCCACATTTTAAAGATGAAAGAGACTTCCCTGATGGTCCAGTAGTTAAGACTCTGAGCTTCCAATGTGGGGGGTATGGGTCACCCCCCTGCTCAAGGATCTAAGATTCTACAACCCACATTCAGGAAACCAGTCCTGATATTTATTGGAAGGACTGATGATAAAACTGAAGCTCCAATACTAGAACTGACTCATTGGAAAAGACCCTGATGCTGGGAAAGATTGAAGGCAGGAGGAGAAGGGGACAACAGAGGATAAGATGGTTGGATGGGATCACCAATTCGATGGACATGATTTTGAGCCAGCTCTGGGAGCTAGCTGGTGATGGACAAGGAAGCCTGGCATGCTGCAGTCTGTGGGGTAGCAAAGAGTCCAACACAACTGAGCGACTGAACTGAACTGATATATATATTACACATATGCATACATATATGTATATACACTATACAGGTACATACACATATACTTATTAATTTATACAGCAAGTCCCCTACATAGGCATGAGTTCTGTTCTGAAAGTGAGTTCCTAAGTCCAATTTGTTCATTAGTCCAACAAAGTTAGTCTAAGTGCTCAACTCACACAGTCAGCCAAACTGTACTATAATCAGTTTCTAATACTTTTCACACAAATAATGCACAAAAAGAAAACATTTTTAACCTCACAGTACAGTACCTTGAAAGATACAGTTGTAACCGCGACATCACTACTGCTTTTATGCTTGCTTCGAGACATCCTGGGCTTGAAATAAAGTTACTGTACTATTGTACTCTATCCAGTACTGAACAGTAAAGTACACCAAAACACAACCACTTGTACAGGATGCACACATGGGACAATGTACGCCAGACACGTGAACTAACTTATGTGTGTGAATGAACACTCGAATCTTTGAAAGTTCACAACTTGAAGGTTTGTATGTAAGGGACTTGCTGTTAAATATAATACAACATGTTAATACATAACATAGGGTATTTTATATAAATATTTTATATATATATATATGATATGGAGCCTTCAGGCAAACCTTTATGAAAAGACAAATTCAGCTTCATTTCTTCCACCGGTCCAGAATATGGACACAATGCCTAGAGGAAAAGCAGCCATCTCAAGAAAATAAGGACAAAAGCCATGGGCTGAGGGTGAAAATAAGAAGATAAGAGGAAAGGGAAAAAAAATAAAATAAAAAGAGAAACCAAAAAAAAGAAGATAAGAGGAGACTAGGTCCTTAACATCTTCCAGCAGCTATGCTAATCTTTGACTTTCCACCTCCAGACTTCTTAAAAAATGCGAAAAGTAACCCCTATCTCTTAAAGCCATCATTAGCAACAAATATCCACTGGTGTAAACCACCATTGGTCTCTGCCATTTGCAGTGAAATGCAATCCCAAATAGTACACAGAGTAAAAGAACTGGGTTCCAAATTGAGAAACCCCATTACAGTTCCAGCTCTGCCAGGAACAAGCCGTATGGCCTTGGGCAAGACATTTCCCATCCCGAGGCCTCAGGTTCCTCATCTCTATCAGGGGAACTAGAACAAGATGATCTCACCTCTCCCTTCTGTGATCTCCCTCACTTACACACTGTGTGATACACTGGGTGGGACTTCCTCTCCCTTAAAAGACTACTTCTTCCAAGGTCTGATAAGTATTTTCTTGTTCCTGTGACCTCCAGAGAAATTACAAGGGTTTGTCCTTTTTTTTTTTTTTTTTTGGTGCACTGGATCTTTGTGGCTCTGAGTGAGTTTTCTCCTGTTGCTGGGAGCTGGGGCTACTTTTAGTTGTGGAGCGCAAGATTCTCATTGCAGTGGCTTCTCTTGTTGTGGAGCGCAGACTTTAGCCACGTGGGCTTCAGTAATTATGACACATGGGCTTAGCTGCTCTGCAGCAGCATCCCTTCCCAGACCAGGGATCGAACCAGTGGCCCCTGCATTAGCAGGCAGATTCTTACCCACTGTGCCACCAGGGAAGTCCAGGCCTATCACTTTTGAGTACGTAGGATGAAATACATCATTTTGGGGTATCCCTTGAACCCAAAGTCCCGTAGCTAGCTCTTTCTTGGTAGGCTGTAGTCCATGGGCTCGTAAAGAGTCAGACACAACTGAGCAACTTCACTTTCACTTTTCACTTTCATGCTTTGGAGAAGGAAATGGCAACTCACTCCAGTGTTCTTACTTGGAGAATCCCAGGGACAGGGGAGCCTGGCGGGCTGCCGTCTATGGGGTCGCACAGTCTATGGGGTCGCACAGTCTATGGGGTCGTCTATGGGGACTGAAGTGACTTAGCAGCAGCAGCAGAGGGAGCACAAAGGTAGTTCTACTCTGAAACTAATGGAGCACTGTGCCTACCTCTGCCCTATACTTGCTGTGAAATTCCTCCTCTGGGCCTCAAATTCTTCATATGTGAAATGAGACCATTGCAGACGTTCACATGGCCCTTTACTGCTAACATTCTAAGACTACATTATATCTTCTGAATTCCATCTCACATCGGGATAGCGCTTCCCCAGCTGCTAAGTGCTTTGCTCTATGGTACGACAGTTAAAGTGAAATCGCTCAGTCGTGTCTGACTCTTTGCGCCCCGTGGACTGTAGCCCACCAGGCTCCTCCGTCCATGGGATTCTCCAGGCAAGAATACTGGAGTCAGTTGCCATTTCCTTCTCCAGGGGATCTTCCCGACCCAGGGATCAAACCCAGGTCTCCCACATTGCAGGCAGACGCTTTAACCTCTGCCCCACCAGGTATGACAGTTAAGCTTTCTATAACTCTGAGATAGGCAGGGCTAGTATTATCAGCTCTGTTTTGAAGTTGAGGAAACAGGTTCAGGGATGTGGAGTAATATGCCCACAATCACATGATCAGTAAGTGGTAGGTCTGGAACTAGAAATCCCATCCTTTGATTCCTTGCTCAGTGCTCTTTCCACTACACCTTCATTGTTTAGTTTCCTCTTTCCTTTTTCTCTCCAGGATCCACTTCCTGGCTACAAGTCAAAGCTGCTCTCCACTGTGACCCCATCACTGTTACTGATCACAGTCACAGCTTCGGTTCCAGGCACTTGGCCAGTTCAGCCGACACCTGGCTTTTCCCCAGTTCTCTCTTCCATTCTGAACCCTTGGTCTCAATAAAACCTCCTAGTTTCTTCCCAACTTTGACCAAGCATCACATCCCATCTAGAGCTCCACTGGGTACATCACCAGGTTGAACTAGACTCTGGCCCTTTGTCTCAAAACACTTCAGATAACTCTTATTGCTTCTTCACCACACTCTTCACTTCGTCCAACCTCTTGTTCAGCATCCAAAGCCCCCAAAGAGATAAGCCACGGTCAGAGAAGATGTGAGCTGAAAGGCCCTTAAAGATCTTCCAGTCCAAACAGCCAGCAGAAATTGTAAATGGAGAGGCTAGTTAGCCACAGTATAAAAGAGTAGGGTGGGGGCTGTGAGGAGCAGGAGGGCATAGACCCCACCTCCAGCAATTGGCTAATTGCTAATTGCTGCCAGTTAGTGGCTCAGAGGTTAAAGCGTCTGCCTCCAATGCAGGAGACCTGGGTTTGATTCCTGGGTCGGGAAGATCCCCTGGAGAAGGAAATGGCAATCTACTCCAGTATTCTTGCCTGGAGAATNTGGGCCAATAGACATGACTCTCGGACCCTCGGTTTCTTCTTCAGCTGGGGGCGAGGCTGGATAAGATATTTCAGGTTGCTCTGGTCTCTCCACCTTGTGTCCTCTAGCCTCTGGTGCAATAAATACGAGCGGATTCACTGAGGCTTCCTTGCATTGACTGAGGGGCTCACCTGGGCTCCAGAGGCCTAACCTCCTTCCCCGGGAGCCTGTCGCCCAGGGTCTCAGGGAGCATGTCCTCCACGGCTCCTCCTGCCTGCCTGCTGGGCTCCCATCCAATCGTTTCCCTCAGACCCTAGATCGCCACAGGCCCCGTGGGATGCCCGAGGATACCCGTGTCATCTGACTTGGGCTGAGCATGGGGATGCTCTTCCTCCAGCCCCGGGGACCAGGATGGACACAGGGCACCCAAGTGTGATTGAGAGCAGAGGGCTTGTGTGCAGGTGTGTGTGTGTGGGGGGGTCAGCCGTAAACAGAGGGGAGAGAGAGACAGCACTTGCCTCACCCAGCCTGCCTTCACGTTTCACCAGGCCTGCTGCAGGAGCTTCCAGAACTGCCTTCCTGTGTTTACCGTGGGGCACTGCCCTGCCCCACTCATCTATTCCCCACACAGGGCAGAAGTGACCTTTATGTATACTGACCTTTGCAGTACCCGCCGCCAGCTTTTCTCTGGCTGCCCATGACTCTGAGCACAGATGCCAAGCCTTAACTGCAGACCAAAGCAGCGTGCAAGAGCCTGGGGTCCCCTGAGGGCAGAGCTGGAGGCCAGGCTCACTCCATCCCTAGGGGCAGGACTGAGGGGCTGGGAGATTGGAGCAGGGATGGAGGGAAAGTCCATCCAAGGCCATGTTCTGACCTGGTTGCCCATCTGGGATTGCACCTTCCAGGACCTTCNTGGGGTCCCCTGAGGGCAGAGCTGGAGGCCAGGCTCACTCCATCCCTAGGGGCAGGACTGAGGGGCTGGGAGATTGGAGCAGGGATGGAGGGAAAGTCCATCCAAGGCCATGTTCTGACCTGGTTGCCCATCTGGGATTGCACCTTCCAGGACCTTCTGAGGAGCCTTCATGGGATGCCTCAGGCTCCTCCTCTCCAGGGAGAAAGGGGAGCATCTGGGTGTGGCTCTCACCCCCACGGGCCTGCTCCAAAGGGCACCAATTCTCTGTGTTTCCACGTGTGGAGCATGTGAGCACCAAACAGGATCCCACGCCTTGATCCCAGGGCAGGAAGCCAGAGACCCGGGACCTGGAAATGATCCCAGGATGTCTCCTCAGTCCCTCCCCACGTGCTGCAGAGCCTTCTCCCCACTTTTGTCCAAACCTCCCTCGGAAGACTTTCCTCAGTGCCTCTGATTCTGACTTCCTCTCAGCCAGTGTTTCCCTGAGGCTTCAACTGGTCCTTCCATTCCCTCCTGAAGATGTCGTAAAAAAAAAAGAGCAAAGTAAAGTCGCTCAGTCACGTCTGATTCTTTGCGACCCTATGGACCCAGGGATCTGGACAAAGATTGACTCAGGGATCGAACCATCAGCAGTCATGGCCATCGCCTGCCTGACCTTCAGAAATAGGAGTTCATTTCTTCATCAGTTCCAGGAGAATTCCCATCCTGCACAGACTTCTGAGCAGAGTTTCAGGCACTGGATACAGAACATTTCAGTGTCCATCCCCATGTCTCCCTGAGCCCTTAGAGCTGGACCGCACTGAGCTCAATGCGCAGATGATGCAATTCCACAATGAGCCCTGTGTCAGGTGAGATCCCTGTGGTTCTGAGCAACAGAAACTGGGTCTAAGTGAGCACAGCTGGGGGGAGCAGGGCAGGTCAGAGAAAGGAAAGAAACCTCCAAACTCACACAGTTCAGGAAGTACAGGAAGCAGGACAGGTTCCCCTGCAGGAGCTCACGGTCCGTTCCCTGAGGCCCCTGCCAGCAGGGGGCTTAGTTCCAGGCAGCAGGAATCCCAGTGTCAAATTCTCAGGACAGAGAATAGCCTGGGTCCAGGGACTAGATTTTTGGACCAGTAGGTCATGCAGATGGAAAAGGCGATGGCACCCCACTCCAGTACTCTTGCCTGGAAAATCCCATGGACAGAGGAGCCTGGTGGGCTGCAGTCCATGGGGTTGCTAAGAGTTGGACACAACTGAGCAAGTTCACTTTCACTTTTCACTTTCATGCATGGGAGAAGGAAATGGCAACCCACTCCAGGGTTCTTGCCTGAAGAATCCCAGGGACAGGGGAGCCTGGTGGGCTGCCATCTATGGGGTCGCACAGAGTTGGACGCAACTGAAGTTCTTAGCAGCAGCAGCAGCACGTCAGGCTGAAAGATGAGGAGGATGAATGGGTAACAGGGACCCTGAACCCTGGGGGTAAATTTTCAGGTCAAGAGGCTCCAGATGGAGTGCTTCCTGGATGCACATGTGCCCTCTTCTCAGACCAACAGAAATGACTCTCCTCACCCTGTTCTGGGTCCAAGCAGCCCACACACGACAGTAAGTGCACCGCCCACTTCCTCAGCTGGAGACAAACTCGAATCACCTCCACCTGCTGCCTCTGCAGGGATGTCAGGGGTGAAGGGCCCCAGCGCGATGCCAGTGCTTCCCCTGCTCTGTGAGCCCCTTCTCAGTACTCTGCATGTATGTTACATACGTGCAGGCAACAGGGAGGTGCAGTAGCGACCCGACCTCCAGGAACATTGCTCCCCTGATACCAGTCTCCACTGGGATCCCACTCCCTGTTCCTCGTTCCTGTGGGGAAATTGACTCCTGTGGAGCCTGGGCTGGGCCATCGCTGTGACAGCACTGTCACCTGGGTCCTCACTGGATCCTCACTGCACCTCTGAGAGCAGGTGGTATCACCCCTCGGAGAACAGGAGGAAGCTGGGCCCAGGGTCCAGGAACGTGGCCACAGCCTCTGCCTGGGAAGGACTGTCCGGGGTGGGGCCTCTCTGTGCTTCCAGCCTCTTTCCTGCATCCAGGTTGAGCTGATTGGTCGGGAGGACAGAGGGTGTCCTGTCCCAGGAGGAAGTGGAGCAAGCACGTGGTGTCTCTGTAGCACGGCTGTCCTGGGTCCGGCCAGTGTACCTGCCTTCCTGGAGCCCAGGTCAGGTGGCTGTCTGTCGCCACCTGCTGTCCTGTCCCAGGTGGGGGAGAGACGGGCAGGGGTCTGTGCTGCACGCACGTGCCCACCACCCAGGACCCGAGTCCCTCCCGCAGGGCCTCTGGTGTGGTTTCTAGTTTCTCTGCAGGCCCTGGCACTGGGTGGCTTTAAGCTGCTGCTCCTGTGTCTCAAAGGTCCCTTGCAACTCACAGAGCTGCCTTCACCCCAGCTGCACACAACCTCCTGTTGGCTTGTTCCTGGGGCTTAAACCTAACTGAGCAGTGTTATGCTAAGTTGCAGAGGTCAGTATTTACACTAAAGCTGCTTCTTCTCAGCAAGCTGTGTGGCTTGCACAGAATATCTACCAAGTGTTTACACTCAGACGAGTGATGAGCTGGGCTGGGCCCCGTCTCCCTGTCAATGACGATCGGTGATAAGAGACTTGTTCTGTCACAGCCCTGCTTCCAAACCACGTGCAGTCCCAGCCAGCTCTCCTGCCTGTGGCTGCACCCTGCTCAGCCTCTGCTGCTTAGCTCCTCTGTCTCCTAAGGCTGCTAAACCCACTCTTGACTTTACATTGCCTGTTAAACGTAAAAAATTAATAAACAGCTTTTTCTCTGTTTACCTGCGGTAAAGCTGCCTGAAGCCCGATGCCACTGCGACCTTTGGTAGACGTGCACGTGGGCAGAGACACCCAGATGTAGGGTTCCTTCAGGGCTGAGGTTCTGTGTTTGTCTCCAAGTCTAACTCATTACTTCCCCTTTGCTGACCGCAGCTTGTCCCCTTCCCAAGCCCTTCTCCACTATACCCCCAGGTCCTGCTTCCCCTGCATCTGGAAATGCCTGCTCACAGTGCAGCAGGACAGACCCTGAATCCAAGCTCCTCGCCCAGCCTTGGCCTTGCTCCAGAGCTCATGGTGGGTGCTGGTGCGGGGAGCGGGGTGTGGTGTGGGATAAGCATCCAGCTCTCCTCTTCTAGATCAAAGACCTGGACACCAACCTTTACCCCATTGGCCAGAGCAACATCAGCAGGCAGGCAGGTCTCACGTGGGAAAGGGGGAGAGAGGGAGGGCCGGGAAGAAGCCCGCGGGCTGGGAGAGTGGTTTGCCAAGGGCCTCACAGTCTGTTGGTGGCAGGTCTTCCTTCACAGATCCAGGGTAGGATGTGCTGAGCCAAGAAGGACCTGGCATGTCAGAGCTGAGCTTGTTTCTCCAAGGGGTCAACAGGAAGGGGGCAGTGGCCCAGGGCAGGGCCCGGGGGGTGGGCAGGCCTGAGTGACTCCGACGTGAGGGCTTTCACTTGCGCGTTCGCTTCCTGGTGTATACCTGAGCCCAGAGGTTGCGTGTGGTTGACGACAAGACGCGCAGCGCGGCTGCCTCTGCAGAGCTGAGAACAACTGGGTCTTGCTCACACTCAGGCAGAGGGAGACTCCTGGGTAAGCCGGGGGTTAAGGCTCCGCCTCACTCCCCATGCTCAGGATGAATGTCTGAGAAAGGATGATTGCCACTAATTGACAGAAGAAGGGAAATGGAAGCCCAGAGAGGTGAGGTCATGGCCGAGGCAGCAGGTTAAGCAGGGGCAGAGCCTGGATGTGGGGGCGGGTGTGTCTGAGGGCTTCCTCCCGTCCCCCGGGGCCCCTAAACAGAGCAGAGGGAGGGCGGCACCTGCTCAGGTGGGCTCGGCTCAGGATGTGGGCTCCTCAGATGTGACTGGAGACCCGAGAAGGAAGGGGATTTGGGGGTGCTCTAGTCCTTTGGTCTAGAACACACGGAATAACTATACAAAAAAGGTCTTAATGACCCAGATGTCCATGGTGGTGTGGTCACTCACCTAAAGCCAGACATCTTGGAGTGTGAAGTCAGGTGGGCCTTAGGAGCATCACTAGAAACAAAGCTAGTGGAGGTGATGGAATTCCAGCTGAGCTATTTCAAATCCTAAAAGATGATGTTGTCAAAGTGCTGCACTCAATACGCCAGCAAATTTGGAAAGTACAGCAGTGGCCACAGGACTGGAAAAAGTCAGTTTTCATTCCAATCAGAAAGAAAGGCTATGTCAAAGACTGTTCAAACTACCACACAATTACACTCATCTCACACACTAACAAGGTAATGCTCAAAATTCTCCAAGCTAGGCTTCAACAGTATGTGAACAGAGAAAATCCAGATGTTCAAGCTGGATTTAGAAAAGGCAGAGGAACCAGAGATCAAATTGACAACATTCACTGGATCATAGAAAAAGCAAGTGAATTCCAGAAAACATCTACTTCTGCCTCATTGACTACACTAAAGCCTTTGACTGTGTGGATCACAACAAACTGGAAAATTCTTCAAGAGATGGGAATACCAGACCACCTGACCTGCCTCCTGAGAAATCTGTATGCAGGTAAAGAAGCAGTAGCTAGATCTGGACGTGGAACAGACTGGTTC
>SJYX01017676.1:114317-151392 GCA_006410675.1 Oreotragus oreotragus | reverse complement strand
AGAAGACTCTTGAGAGTCCCTTGGACTGCAAGGAGTTCACACCGGTCAATCCTAAAGGAAATCAGTTCCTGAATATTTATTGCAAGAACTTATGCTGAAGCTGAAGCTCTAATACTTTGACCACCTGATGCAAAGAACTGACTCATTGGAAAAGACCCTGATGCTAGGAAAGATTGAAGGCGGGAGGAGAAGGGGACGACAGAGGATGAGATGGTTGGATGGTATCACTGACTCGATGGACATGAGTTTGAGCAAGCTCCGGAAGTGCTGAACACTGGAAGTGATGGACAGGGCAACATCTGGAAGTGATGGACAGGGAAGCCTGGAATGCTGCAGTCCACGGGGTTGCAAAGACTCAGACAGGACTGAAGGGCTGAACTGAACTGAGGAGAGGCCAGGTATGGGATCTTGAGCCCATAGGGTGAATCGGAACCCAGTCTACCATGAACAAGATTTCTGACCTTGGGCAAAACACATGACATCTATGCTTCAGTTTCCTTATCTTCAAACAGGGATATAACACTACACACCTCAGGGTTACTGGAATAATATACATTATAATTTATAAAATCTTAGAGCAACTGAAGTGTAGAGCAAAATCAGAAACACTTGGGGCTCTCATCAATAGCTGTTGCTATAGCAATAAGGATCTTTACCACATTTCAATCAGGTCTCAGGAGGGGTAGCTGATAAATGCTCTTTTGCCTTCTAAAAAGGGATTAAACATAATCAACATTTGCTTTCTTTCTTTACCTCCCAGCACATGAAAGTTACAACCAGAACCAAAAGAAAACTTCTCAATATAAAAATCTGCTTAAAAAAAAAAGAGACAACTGAGAACTGACAAGATTGAAAGAATGGCAGTCTCCTATATCATGAGTCTGAATATAAATTGCATAACAGTGTGGCTCTAGGTACGAAAAGTTTTTAGGTGTTGATATCCTCAGACCCATTCATTCTACTTCCAGAAATAGCTTAAAGAAATAGTATCGAATGAAAGCAAACTTTTCTACAAGAAAGGTGTTCTTTGCACTATTGTTTACGTAAATAATTAGAAACAGCCTAAAAGTTCAGCAGTCAGGGGATGACAGCAGAGAGGACTGGGCACCATCAGGGGTCCTCAGCCACCCAGGGTAGAGCTTCAGGGATTGGGCGGGGTCGGAGGGGCTTTAGGCCCTTGTGAGATAAAGGCTGTTGCAGAAGCTAGGAGGGCGTGGGCTGTGGGAGCTGCAGCATCAGGAAATGTATCAAAGCAGAGACTGGAGCACGGGGAGCAAGACATCATTTTAGAACAAAAACACTCATTTGTTAATAAACATATCTATGAATAAATATTTTCATATTAAAAAAGGCATAGGGCATAGTCATCACAAATGTGGGATGTAGATCGGAAAGACAGGCTCTGGCACCAGCATGCAAACTTGGGCTGACCTAATTTTAGGTGAGTCTCAGGAGCCTGCNGGTGGTGGGTGTTGAGAGAAGGTGGAGGGAGCAAAGGAACCAGCTCTCCCTGAGCCGGGGTATGGATCAGGCCCTCTGGAGCTAGATGCCAGCCTCAGCTGTTACTTGTGGTAACTTCTAGCCTCTCCAGGCCTGTTTGTTATTGCTGTTTAGTGGCTAAGTTGTGTCCAACTCTTTTGCAACCCCACGGACTGTAGCCCACCAGCCTCTTCTGGCCGTTGGATTTCCGAGGCAAGAATACTAGAGTGGGTTGCCGTTTCCTCCTCCAGGAGATCTGTCCAACCCAAGGGTTGAACCCACCTCTCCTGCATTGGTAGGCAGATTCTTTACCCCTGAGCCACCTGGGAAGCCCCCAGGCCTATTTACCCATCTGCAAAATGGGTTCAATACTGGGGTTTCCTGAGGACTCCGTGGAAGGTGATTTTTGCTGCTCTTTGGATTTTGTCTGTTGTTTCCGAGTTCTGTGGAGGTTGAGAGATGAACCCACTGGACCCTCTGTGTTGGATTCACAATAGTCAGATCTGGGATTTTTGAGCACTTACTGGAACTGTCTTAAGTTCCTTACGTGTATTGTCATTTCGTTCTCACACCACCCTGCTATTAGCTGTGTTTTGCAGATAATGAATGTGAGCTTTCCATCCACCCATTCCCTCACCCAGCACTGCTCATCAGATGCCCGGTGGCCTGGGCTCCAGGTGAGCCCACACTCGTCAGCACACCTGGCTCCCCGAGCCAGCCAGATGTCTGGGCAGGCCTCGCAGCTCCCAGACCTGTTGTCGCACCCTCTTTTGGCCCCGCCTGGCTGCTTTCCCTACTCGCCTGGCTAGCTTGGCGGCTGCCAAGGCTTGTCAAGCTTCCCCCCTCCACAACCCAGTTGTTTGGGTGCCGGCGAATGCCAGGCTGGTGAGCAGCCCCAGCTTCCACCGGCCCAGCTGCCCTTGCCCTCAAGGTGGAGGATAGGCGTGGGGCAGGGAGCAGGGGAGAGACAGCTGTCTCCCAGGCTGGGAATTGCTGAGACAGGACTGTAGCTGAATCACAGCATTAACTCACCCAGAAATGTGTGTGTCAGTCGCTCAGTCGTGTCCGACTCTTTGTGACCCCATGGACTGTAGCCCGCCAGGTTTCTCTGTCCTTGGGATTCTCCAGGCAAGAATACTAGAGCCTAGAATTCTTGGCTGCCATTCCCTTCTCCAAGGGATCTTCCCAGCTGAGGGACTGAACCCGGGTCTACTGCACTGCAGGCAAATTCTTTACCATCTGAGCCACCAGGGAAGCCCAGGACTGGGGCTCAGGAAAACAAACCCCTATGCGTGTCAGGGGAGAGACCCAGCATCCCTGAAACATGAGTGGCCAGGAGGTGTCCTCTGCCCAGGTGCGGGCACAATTTACTTCCCTCTCTGAACTTAAGTGTTCCCACCCTCTCCCCTTATTCTGAACCAGTTGTTCAGAACCCAGCATGAGCCCAAGGAAGAGAAGGCAAGGGAGAATTTCCCCAGATAAATTAGGAAGTGAAGTCTCACGGGAATCGAGTGGTATTTCAGTTACCTATAAGTGGCTTCTGGGCTCAGGGAGCTGAAGCCCAAATCCAGAACTGACAGTCAGGAAGGCGGCTTGGACGTGGGAGGACTAAGTAAGGAAACTGAAGCACAAACATCAACTCCCACCTCTGCTGTTGGTGGCCAAGTAAGCAAAAGTGACTCACCTATTGATGAGCATGAGTGTCCTCATCCCTGAGATGGGAGCAACCCCACCACGTGAGAATCAAGCGAGGATGACCACAGAGGAGACACCAGCGACCGCAAAACCAGCCCTCAGCAACCCAGCTCCACAGGAAAAGGGCTATGAGCAAATAGGTTTGGAAAACACTCTCTCCTCTCTGGAAATGTGTCCCACAGGTGAAGAATTTGGAGAAACCCTGTAATAAGGAAAGTATGTGGAAGTCAACGCGGGGTCTCCCCAGCTTGGCCCAGGAAGGAAGCATTCTTTGGGGGTGGCGCTCTGAGTGCCCTGTATGCGAATATCAGGTGGCCGAGGCGTCTGGAAAAGGGCAAGTTGTCCACTTTCGTGGGGGAGAGGAGTCGACTAAGAGAAGGGTGGCAGCAGCCTGGAAACCGGGTGGGCCTTCAACACGGTCCTACATTGGTGGGTGGAAGTGGACATGAACACGGCTGCGCTGAAGGCAGGTGGGCCAGGCCGATTGAAATGTCAAAGTCTCCACCCAGGAACAAATCCTCTTCAGGAACTTATCCTGCCTAACTGCTTGCACTGAACTGTATGTACAAGAATCTTCACTGAAGCATCACGTGTAAATACTAAAAGGGAAAAAAAAAAAGTGAACAATCGAGACATCCAGCCCTAGGGGAGCATTTGAGGGATGACTGTCTATGCTTATGGCAGCCATGCATATGGCAGCCTGGACCGTTACCATGGATACAGCGCGGCTGTGCACTCGGATGGGCAAGACTTCCCAGATGTGCACTTCCGCAGAAAAAGAACTTTCTCTCCTGTCTCTTTATATATATATACACACACACATATAATATATATGTCTGATTTTTTATATTCAAGTAACACTTCAGTGAACATTCTTGTATATATACCTCATGTAAGTATTTACAGAGGAATACATTCCTAGAAAGTGAAACTGCCGTATCAAAAAAAATTTAATTCATGTTGATGCTTGGCAGAAACCAACACAATATTGTAAAGCAATTATCCTTCAATTAATAATAAATAAAATTTAATTATAAAAATTTTGTTATTTTTATGTTATATATATAGAGATAAATGTAGACATAGAATGGTACATGTATATGTGCATATATTTATTAGTGTAATATGTATATATACATATACTATATAGGTAGACACATATATACAACCTACTTATACAAAGATATATGTGTGTGTATGAATACAAATAGAAATGACTTTAATAATAAATAAAATTTAATTATAAAAATTTTGTTATTTTTATGTTATATATATAGAGATAAATGTAGACATAGAATGGTACATGTATATGTGCATATATTTATTAGTGTAATATGTATATATACATATACTATATAGGTAGACACATATATACAACCTACTTATACAAAGATATATGTGTGTGTATGAATACAAATAGAAATGACACATACCCATATTCATATGTACCTGTTATCAATACTATCAGTACATAGAAAAGTATCCAGAAAAGGATATGACAAACTTAACAGAGGCTCTCTCTTCAAAGGGACATGTGTGATTAGGAAGAAGGGTGAGAAGGACAATGACGCTTAACAGCATTACCATCCTGTTTTTATTTTTTACAGTGAACCAATTTCAACTTAATGAAATTGTCTTTTTTTTTTTTTGGCCAAGTCATGCAACATGGAGGATCTTAGTTTCCCAACGAAGGATCGAATCTGGGCCCCCTGCACTGGAAGAATGGAGTCTTAAACACGGGACCACCAGGGAAGTCCCCCCCAAAAAAAAAAACCCACTAAAAAAAACCCACTAAAACTAGATTGAGGAGGATGGCTTTGCTTTGGTAGCCAACTCAAAGCCTTTGTTTTTTTGTAACCTGAAGCCATGGGTGTTTGTTATGAATATAAGCATCAAATGACTATTGGATTCCAAGATTCACTGCTTTTGGTTTCAATATAAAAATCACTTTTTTTGGTTTGTGTTTGAAAAATACCAAAGATTGCAATAATGTGTAACATACCACTTACAAGAATTATATTGAAAGAAAGATGTCAGAACTACCTTCATTAATTTGACCAGACGTCTCTCTGAAAATAACACTCCTAACAGTCTCCAGGGAACAGGATGGTGCAGATTCTGAGTGGAAGTCTTGTGAGGCTGTGGGGCACTCTCAGAGTCTGTCTGTCTGCTATGTGTTCATGGTCCCTGGTCTCCGGAGCACACAGCCTCGAGGGGGTGTGTGAGCCAGCAGTGCCCACCTACCCTGTTCCCACACTCACATCTGTGTATTGACCACAGTGCTTGGTCCCCAGGCCCTGTTGCATTGTTGACCTTCTGGGATTCCTTCCGATGCTTTTGCAGTGTATCCTTTGGAAGTTCATCTAGTTTGGCTTCCTTGGTAGGGAACTCGTTGTTCTTGTTTATCTGTGATTTTCTTCCTTTTACTCTCATTCTTGCATGGTGGTTTTGCCAGTTACACATTCTAACTTGACCATCTACCGTTTGTGGACAGCCTCCTCTGGTCTTAAGTCTCCCATTGTTGCTGGTGAACAGCTGTTAAATTGTCCCTGTGTTAAATGCTCTGGCTTTCAATCCAGAATGAGCCCAAGATCCTCCATCGTTGGTATTCTGCCCACATTACGTGCCCAGCTGTGGCTTTCTTCTCACTTACTCTGTTTAAGATTCATGGGTTTTCTTGATTTTGTGGATTCAAGTTTTTCATCAGGCACTCTTCCTTTAAAAAATAACTTTCTTCCATTTTCTCTTTTTTTTGGTGGGGGGGACTCAAATTTGATGTAGCGAGACTTTTTCATTATATTCTGTTTCTTCTCTCTTTCTACCTCTTTCCTACTCTCCTCATCAGTATAAGCACGATAACCATCTGTCTTGCTGTTACATGCTAAAGAATTTTCTGGAATATTTCTCCAGTGCATTGTCTCTTCAGTTGGGTCTAATCTGTAATTTAACTCATCAATTGAGTTTTAAATTTCAATAATTATATATTAATTTTTACAAGAATAAATGAATTCTCTGGAAAAGAAGAGCATTCCTCGGGGGTGTCAGCAGAGGTGAGAACAGGGTCACAAGAAAGGGAGAGGAGTCCTGGGTCAGAGGGATGGGGCTGCTGTCCAAGCCCATTCTTTATCAGATAAGACCTGCTGCCGATTTCATGGATGCGTGTGTGAGAGCATCCAGGGGTGCCAGGCGGGAGGGGACCAGGAGGACTCAGCCTAGGGTGCGTGGATTTGAACCTCCCCGTTTTTAACCCAAGATCTCAAAAGACTTCGTGATTCTGGCCCATTGGACTGTCAAGTTAATGCAGGTAATCTTGGAAACAGTGGTAACAAGACAGCATTGGAACAAGCGTCTGGCTCTTACGGGCTTCCCCTTGTGGCTCAGCTGGTAAAGAATCTGCCTGCAATGTGGAAGTCCTGGCTTCAACCCCTGGGCTGGGAAGATCCCCTGCAGACGGGAAAGAAAGGCTACCCACTCCAGTATTCTGGCCTGGAGAATTCCAAGGACTGTACAGTCCATGGGGGTCACAAAGAGTCACGCACGACTGAGTGACTTTCACTTTGGCTAATTATAGACCATTCCAAAGTGTGACCCGCCTGGCTTGGCTTTTGTTGAATTTGAAGATTCTGGAGATGCAGCTGATGCTGTCTGAGAGCTAGAGCTAGAACACTGTGGCTGCCGAGGAAGAGCGGAACTCTCGAATGGTAAAAAGAGAAGCAGAAATCATGGCCCACCTCCTTCTTGGGGTCGTTGCCCTCCAGATGATTACAGGAGGAGTCCTTCATCTCCACGCACATCTCCGAGATGGAGATGCTTCTCCTGCAGCCAGAGCAGGTCCCTTTCTGGAGACAGGAGAAGAGAGATCACTGTACCAGGAGAGAAATCACAAGCTGTCTGGTTCTTTCTAGATCTTTCTAGACCTAGCAGGTCTAGGTCAAATGAAAGGAAATAGACCTCTGAAATCCAGAAAGGCACACAGCTAGTTAAGGGCAGAGCCAGGATTGAAACATAGATCTTATTTCTTGGTTAGGGTCTAGCAGTTGGTCAGGACCACCCAAGAGGGAAGGGATTAGATGGATTCCGGTCCGTGTCATCCAATATAAACTACGAATTAAGTATAGAGAGACCCAACAAAGATCAGTTGTTCTTCCGTGACTACTTTGACGTATGTATTTAAAAAGTATACACTGATAACCCACCTGAATCCTCTTTCTGTTTCCCCTTTTGGTGTCCCTGCTTTGTGGTACACGAAGCACACTTTCAAACTAGGCTACTAGGAATTGCAGCCTGAAAAGGGAGCCACAGCTTTGCCTGCACTGGAGCAGGCAGGACGGTCTTGAATGCAGCTGGAAGCCAGGGAGCTGTGAGGGGGCTCCCGGAGACCCGCAGCTCCTCCCAGTCGCTGATTCCGGCAAGAGCGGCTGGAAGACAGATGCTTGAGGAGGTTAACGTTGGGGCACCGTCGCCACCTGGTGGCGCAGCCCGGTTATTGCCGCGATCGCGCCTACAAGCCCAGAGAAAGGAGAGAACAAAGGAAATGCGGGCGGAGGCGCCAGGCTGGGCCATTTGACTTTGCCGCAAGAATTGCTGAACCGCCTTGTCCATCCCTGGAAGGTGCTAGCCTCCGGAGAGCTATCTCTTGGTTCTCAGAGTGTACAAACAGGGAGCCTTGGGCCTTACATGACTTCCAGGCGTCATCACATGGAAATTAGAAAGACCACAGTCTTGACATCTTAGAATCACCAAGGTAATCCCCACCCCCCATCCCTGCCGCCAGGTCCTTGTCACAGGGGCTGAGAACGGCCCGAGATCACCCAGCTCCAGTCGTTGTTCCCGCCTCCGCCTCCGCCCCACCCCAATGTGGGCAGCCTTTGTTCACCGAGGTCTCAGCGACATTCAGCCTCAGGCGGTGGAGTTTACCTTATCTCTGTGGCCCTCCCTGGGGGCACTGGGCCTTCGGACCCTCACCCTCTCCCTCCCTCTCCCCCCTGGAGCTGATCTCCCTCCCGCCTCCTGCTCCCCTTCTCTCGGGTCCCCGCCGCCACCGAGACCTCTGTCCTTATACCTGTCCTTTCAACTGCCGTTTGCACATGTGGGACAAGTTGCTGTCCCCAGTCTGGATACTTCTCCGGGGCAATCCCCTCGCGTTCACCCCCTGACCACCCAGAATCTGCACAGTCCACTGTCTTAACCCGCCCTGTCCACGTAGGAGGTGCTCAGCACTGCTGTCTCCTCCTACGTTTTCTTTCGAAATAACATCATACTTCGAGAAAAGTCACAAAAATTGTACAAAGAAGTCCCTTACCCGGTTCGGTAGTGATTTAGTCTCTAAGTCATGTCCGACTGTTGGCACCCCATGGACTGTAACCCATCAGCCTCCTCTGTCCGTGGGATTTTCCTGGCAAGAAAGCTGGAATGTGCTGACAGTTCCTTCGCCAGGGGATATTCCGGACCCAGGAATCGAACCCCGGTCTCCTGCATTGCAGGCAGATTCTTTACCGACGGAGCTATCACTGAGCTGCGGGAGAAGCCCTACCCCCTTTACTGAGCGTCATTTATTTTTAACATTTGCCCCATTTGCTTTCTTATCCTTTGTTTCCATCACACACACACACACTCTTAGAGTTTATTAAACCATTTGGAAGTGGGTTACATCATAGTCCTTAACCTTCAGTGTCATTTCCTGAAAATAAGGATATCCTTATATAATTATAAAATTCAGAAAATGTAACATTGAGACAATATTTTAGCCTAATCAATAGTGTGTATTTCAGCTTGGATAACTGTCCCCAAAATGTCCTGTCTAGCACTTTTTGTTTCTGTTTTGTCCCAGACTCAATTCAGGTTCACATATTTCATTTACTTGTCATGTCTTGAGTCTCCTTAATCTGAACAGTTAGCCTCTATTGTGTGTGACATTGATATTTTTGAAGGATACAGGTCAGTAATTTTATAAAGTTCCTCAATGCACATACTTCCTTTCCTCCTGTGTTTTTTGCTCTAAGTGCCAAAGGTCTTCCCAGGTGAAAGTGAAAGGCACTCAGTCGTTCTCTTTTCGACCCCATGGAATTCTCCAGGTCAGACAGAATACTGGAGTGGGTAGCTGCTCCCTTCTCCAGGGGATCTTCCTGACCCAGGAATTGAACTGAGGTCTCTTGCATTGCAGGCGGATTCTTTACCAGCTGAGCTACCAGGGAAGCCCAAGGTGATGCTAGTGGTAAAGAACCCAGCTGCCAGTGCAGGCAGACCTGAGACACGGGTTCGATCCCTGGGTTGGGAAGGTCCCCTGGAGGAGGGCGTGGCAACCCACTCCAGGATCCTTGCCTGGGAAATCCCATGGACAGAGGAGCCTAGCGGGCTACAGTGCATAGGGTTGCAGAGTCGCACACAAGAGTCTACCCAGTTGCTCAGTTTAGGAGCCTGGGCCCCTCCCTCCCAGCCTCACCAGGTCCTCACGCCTACTGCCCTTCTCTCCTCACTAGCCAGCCAGCCTCTGCTCTGCCCTCAGCGACTGGACTGCTTCTCACAAGCTGGTTGTTTAAAGTGTTGTCCTGTAGCATCAGGAGAGCTTGTTAGAAATGCAGACTTTAGGCCCCAGCCCTACGGAATCTATCTTTTTAACCTGTTCCTCTTGCATTTGAGAAGTCCTGCTCTCAGACATCCCTGAAACAGAGCCCCCAGCTCCACACTGAAGCAATGTCCCTCTTCACTGCCCCTGACCCCTAGACCTCATTCTTGCCTCCCTACATTCAATGAATGCGTGCTGTCACCTTTGTGCCATTTAGTCCTTCCTGGAATGCCCTCTCCTGAGACTTCAAGATGAGGCTTAAAGGTCACCTCTTGTACGCTTCCTGTCACTCCTCTTGGGTGCCATTTCCTCTGAACCTGTCTTTTATTGTAGCTTCTGTTATACCCAAGTGTTACTCCCAAAGGCTCCTGATCTTTAAATGACTATTCCCTTCATCAGTCAGTGAGCTTTCTGAGGGGAAACCTGCATCTTATCCACCTCCTATCTCCAGGGCCTGGCAATGCATCTTATCCACCTCCTATCTCCAGGGCCTGGCGATGCATCTTATTCACCTCCTATCTCCAGGGCCTGGCAATGCCTCTTATCCACCTCCTATCTCCAGGGCCTGGCAATGCCTCTTATCCACCTCCTATCGCCAGGGCTTGGCACAATTCGAATGTCGTAACAGAAACAGCTCTTTGTGGGCTTTCGTTGGTGGCCCAGTGGTTTAGAATCCACCTTGACAATGCAGGGGACATGGGTTCGATCCCTGGTCCAGGAAGATCCTCCGTCTCTAGGTAACTAAGCCCATGCACTGCAGCTGTTCAGCCTAAGTGCCCTAGAGCTCATGCTGCGCAACAAGAGGCCATTGTGATGAGAAGCCCCTATTTGCCGCCGTCAAACAGCAAGAAGTACTCAGTGCAGTTAAAAAAAAAAAAAAAAAGCTCTTCTTCCACGTTTAAGTTCTCCTTCCCAGTAGACCTGAAGTGGGTATTGGGGTATCCAAATGTTGGGACAGAGGTGGCCACAGGGCACCTCAACGGCCCTTTGTGGTCCCCGAGATCAGGGCCCAGAGAGAAGTGTCTTACTTGTAGGTTCCTTTCTGGAGAGGTTGATCCAGTGAGTCACTACTGACTCATGACCTTCCTGGACAAGTGCCCTCACGTGGTTCAGTGTGAGCGGCAGAGTAGTCAAAACCAGAGTTACAGATGAATGCACACAAGATGGAGAGACTTAGGTGAAGTTTTAAACATGAAAAACAAGTATGTACCTTCTTGCTTTGGAAATAGTCATGCAGTGAAGGATAATGGTTAGCTCAAGAAGGATGGGGGAAGACTAGAGGGTTTATAACCAGGCTGGGATAGGCAGGGGACTTCAGCCATGCTGTTTATTCTTAAGCTGTGTGTGGAATATGAGTGTTGAATTTTTTATACATTCTTATGTCCTCTGAAAATTCTTACCTGAACCAAGGCATCATGCCTGGCACACAGGTGCCCTTTTTTTTAAAAATGTGTTGTTTTGACCAAGGTTTTCAGTTAATCAGCCCTCAAATTGTGGGTGCCCACTGTTTACTACATGTAAACTTTCTCCATGAAGTGCTTCCAGCTCTAACAAGCAAAGTTCAGAGGGCAGGGTGAAAACAGAATCCCACCCTGTGATGGAAGCTTAAGATGAATGTAGATAAGGCTGGGGTTATATCTTAGCACATGGGCTACAGTTCAGATTTCACTTTATGGGCAATTAAATTCTCAAGGAAGAATAGTTTGAACTAATTCTTCATTTTAGCAAGGTGACTGTGACAACAGGCCAGATAGGAGACCAGCTGGCTTTTGCGATAATCCAGAAGTACTGCCTGCTCACTTATTTTTATTTTTGGTTGTGCCACACAGCATGCAGGATCTTAGTTCCTTGACCAGGGATTGAACCTGTACCCCCTGCAGTAGAAATGTGCAGTCCTAACCACTCGACTGCCAAAGAATTCTCTCAAAGTAAATTTAAAAAGCAATGTGTGGCATGAGGTGAAGAGAAAAGACTGGCTGAGTTGATACTGAAGCTGTGTGATTGGCAGAAATTATGTCTGAAATTTCTCATTAAAAAAGGTAGGCATCTTATAGAAATCATTAATATACACTGACATGACAAGGAAAAAAACCTTAATTACCAGAATGGATACTTTGTCTTGGAGTAGTTTTTCATAAATGAATAAAGTGCTGTCACTTCATATAAACTGGGTAAGATAGGTCCAAGAAAACTAGCAAATGATACAGAAATATATGTTGACGAGTTCTAATAACATTTCATTGTGAAAGACTGAGAAAAAGCATATCTAAATTAACATTTAATGTGCTTTCATTGTTTTCCATTTTTTTGAGGGGGGTAACTTTCTACTTTGTATTGGGGAATAGCAGATTGACAAGGCTGCAATATTTTGGGGTATTTTATATGCTTTTAAATGTGTACAAATAACATAGTTGTAGATATTGAACTATTTTCGCCATGCAACTTAGTTTGTGGTCTAACTAATCAGAACGTTCAAATCTCATTAGGAATATGAGGTCTTGTCTTTGGGAAGGAACTGCAGTATGGGATGGGTTAAACTGACTACAGCCATGTGATTTTACATGTGGTTGAAAATCACCTACATATATATATATATAACTCTCTTTAAACGTATGTGTATATATACATACATACATGTGAGGGTATGGCAGCCCACCCCAGTATTCTTGCCTGGAGAATCCCATGGACAGAGGAGCCTGTCGGTTAGTCCATAGGGTCACCAAGAGTTGGACATGACTGAAGTGAGTCAGCATGCACACACACACATACAATATAAATATATATACTCTACAGTAAACAACAGTGTGGTGAGTTGAGTGGACAGTAGGGTGGAAGTGTTAGACATGCAGTATCTCTCTGCATAAGTGAAAGAAAGTGAAGTCGCTCAGTGTCTGACTCTGAGACCCCGTGGACTATAGCACTCCAGGCTCCTCTGTCCATGGGATTCTCCAGGCAAGAATACTGGAGTGGGTTGCCATTTCCTTCTCCAGGGGATCTTCCCAACCCAAGGATTGAACCCGGGTCTCCTGCATTGCAGGCAGATGCTTTATCCTGAGCCACCAGGGAAGCCTGGGTTATTAAACCATTTGGGAGAGGCAGTGAGGAGACTAGTGGTCACTCTGGGGATGTGCTCTCCCTTCCAAATCTTTGAGCACATTAACAGTAATATCCACTGGACTTTGGTCTCACAAATTTCCTTTCTTAACAAATCGTCTTTTTTATTTAAGGCTGGGATCAGGCCTCTACTAGAGGCAAACCAGAAGGGAATTGTGTCTGAAGACTGAGGGAATGGTCCATTGTTTAGGACTCCACACTTTCTCTGCTGATTGGGCAACCAAGATCCCCAAAATGGTGTGGCTTGAGGTGGGACCATGGGTGAAATATAAAGGAATACAAATTCACTGCTATCCAGGCTCCACTCTATTTTGTAAGACTTTTGCTCCAGCTGTTATCCACTCTGGCAGTAGCCCCCAGCATCACACATCCAAGTTTCTCTGGTTGCATGTGGGCCCGTGACTCACCATCTGCCTGATTTCCTTCTGCAGTATCCTCTCTGGCTCCTTCAGAACACAACTGAACCTATCTCCTTTACACTGGCCCCTCCTCTGGCCTGTTGCTCAATCCTATGAATTAATACATCTTGTCAGGGAATGTCAAGACGTCCAGGCAGGCTTTTCCTATCCCCATTTCATCTTGTAAAGCAATCTGAATCACAAGTTTGCTTTTGGACTCGGGGGAGTAACTGAAGGTCATCTGGCCAAGCCTGATGTCAGGCCACATGACAGCTCTTCGGCATCTTGAGAAAATGTCACTGCCTCTAGCCAGTGCTTTTAGCCAGGTGTGGTCCCAGGTCTTTAGAGACTCACAGTTCCCTTTAAATCCATCATGAAGCAGGCAGAGAGCATGGGTTCAAGATTGTTTTTATTTTCAGAGCCTGCAACAGTTGGTTAGCAATGCTAGCCGAGCTGGTATGATCTGAAGGCCACCCCACCTCCCTTTTCAGGCATTCAACCAACAGAATCCCTACAAAAAGATTGGAGACCAATTCAGATGGGTCTCAGTGTGTGTTGGGGGGAGGGTAGAGGCCTTCTCCTCTTCCCTCCTCCCCATATACTTCTTCTAACAAGATTGTTTTATAATCAAAAGCAACTCAAACCCATAACATGGCAACCAGTCATCTTCAGTATCACTGATTTCCTCCCCACCCCCAGAACAGGAAGCTGAGGCAAGAGGGGAGACTGACTCTTGAATATAAGAAAAACTTGGCAACACCCCAGTGGAGCAGAGATGGTGAGGAAGCCAGCGCCTAAGGGTAGGGATGAACAGGCACCAAACAGCCCTGTCCGGAATCAATCCACTCAGCCCCAGCTCCTTGGGAGGTGTTCCTTTGAGATCCCCACTTCTGTGGGGTGAGATGAGGGGTAACTGGTGATAACCCATCTCTCCCTGTCCCTCAAATTAAAACATGATAAACTCAAAGTTTTACCTTCAAAACCCACCACGCTGCTGCCTCCTGAGAAACACTCCAGTCATCTCTGCCAGCATCCACTCCTTTCTAATGTCTGGGGCTCCCAGCCGCTCTCCCCACCCCTGGGGAGCCCAGGCAACATGAATTCCATACTCCTTGACTCATAAAAGGGCTATTTTTTAAAAAAAAACCCCAGAAGCTGTCAAAGAGTATCAGAGTAATGAAGGAAGACACTCAAAAGTATACTCCCTTCCCTTATCCCACAGAGCGCCCCCATCCCTGCCCCCCGACAATGGGATACCTATTCTATTCGTTCCAACAATGACTTGGGGGTGGCCCCACCGAAACTGCCTCCAGTGCTTTCCTGATTGTGACTCCTGCCCAGCGACATTGCAGGGAGCTGGGGTGAGGAAGAGCAGGGTCACTCCCCCACAGTAGGTCTCAGGGGCCTTTCGAGGTAGGTCTGGGAGATTTAGCTTATGTCCTGAAGCCAAGTCTGAGTCCGGCGCCTGCTCCCACCAGTGTCTCAGTCCTTGGCTGTAAACAGCAGCGGCCCCAGTACTGCAGCGCCTCCCGGGGGAGACAGACAGAGGCCCTTGTTCTATGTCCCACAACCCATGTCCCTCTTCTTCCCCCTCCTTTATTCTTTTTTTCTTTAAAAATGAAAGGCAGAGGTAGTCCCTGGGATGATAAAATCCTACCTAGGATGGCAGTATTCTAACTGAAAGAAGCAATTAAATAAAAAGTCTCCAGGAGTTGATTTTTTTTAAAAAAAGAAAGAAACAAAAGTGATTGGCGAAGTTGAATAAATTAATGATGTGGGCTAGCCCACAAAGACCTGTGCTTCCCGGGCCGTCTTTGGTGTCTGGCCAGCTGCGTCTGGCAGTCTCCTCTCCGTCTCTCCCCTCAGGAGACAAGGCCAGTGCCCAGCGAGGCCGCAGGGGGCCCATCCAACCATGGGGGAGGAGGCAGAACGCCTTGACTTGCTGCTTGGAACCCTGCTGCAGCACGTGACAGCCTTGGCTGAGTGCCCTGCTGAAGGATGTCTTCCAGGGACGGAGAGGCGGCGGGAGGCTCTGGGCTCCAACCTTGGGAGGGTGGGAGGTAGGTTTAAGATGTGGAGGGCTCCGCCCTTCTCTCCAAGTGTCGCGCCGCAGGCCCCTTTGCTCAAGTTTCTCTGCAGCAAGGAGGGGAGTGGGGAGGGCTGGGAGGCTGCTGCCGCCTGGCCGCAAGACCCTCAGAGCTTCTTCAGGCGGCTGTACATCTCCCTCTTGCTCTTCTCCCCGGCCCACGTCCGGCTCTTGGTGCGGAATTTCTTCAGGTCTTCTTTAAAGTCCTCGTGGTGCATAGGCCGGTAGCTGGGGGGCTCGCAGTGAGACTGGAGGGAAGACAAGACAAGATCTGGACACACTGGCCTCCCACGGACACTCCTGCTCCCTCCCTGCCGGGGGCCACAAGGCTCTGCTGGGGTGGGGTGGGGGCCGGTTCTAGGCCCTTTCTGTGCTCAGGGCAAACTCCCAGACCCTGGGTAGGAAACAGCCATGATCACCAACTAGGGGGTGGTGAGGGGTGGCCTGCGCCCTCCAGAGAGTCCATCTCACCTGGCATTTCAGGAAGAACTCCTTGTATCCGCCCTTCAGGACATACAGCTCTGGGTAGTGGAGTTTGGGGTACTCGTTACCAAGACGATCCCTCTCTCTCACGTATCGGCACCTATAAAGGGCAAGGAGAGCCAGGGTCTGATTAGCTCTGCACGGGGA
Source organism: Oreotragus oreotragus (assembly GCA_006410675.1). Taxonomy (NCBI): domain Eukaryota; kingdom Metazoa; phylum Chordata; class Mammalia; order Artiodactyla; family Bovidae; genus Oreotragus; species Oreotragus oreotragus. The sequence goes on along the minus strand of SJYX01017676.1, from coordinate 135,425 downwards.
AAGCAATGCCTCTTGCACGTCTCCCCAGCTTGGCCTGCACTCCTGGAGACAGTGCCAGATGTGATTTCCGCCGCCGCGACCCTCGGGGACCCTGCGCGCAGCCAGCTCCGCGGCCTGGCTTGGAAGGCGGGTGGTCTCCTCCCCACTTTCCAAGTTAAACAGCATCTTGGTTCCCACCCAGCGTCCTCTCTGCCACCACCACCACCACTTTAAATCTGAAGTGATGCTTTATTTTAACTATACTTCCACTTATTTTGGTATAAAATTTATCTCTATAGTAAACTATAATAGGGCCTTAGTCATAAAATATTGTGTATGGCGGGGCAGGTGGCGCAGTTCTTTTCACCTCTAGTGTGGCAATAACCGGAAAGTAACATAATCCCCTTCTTTGCGAACATGGATTTGACACATTTGAAAGCGTCATGTTAAGTTTTGCCGAGAGAACGTCACACTCTGCTGGTGTTTGCATAAGGAGTCACCACATGGTCCCTGGAGGATGTCATCTGAGAGCAGCAGCCCCACAGCAGAACTAGGGGCAGTGGGGGAAGCCAAAGAGCCGGAGCTTAGCTCAACAGAAAGGCAGGCTGAACGGTGGGCCAGGCCCAGCAATGGCCAGGACTCACTCAGGAGTGGGGGCGATGAAGCAGATGCCCGATCCCTGGGGCATGTTGCAGAGGGAACACCAGTGTAATAGGCTGGACTGGGGAGGCCACAGAGCCCTTCCAAGCCCTTAACCACGGCTGTGGTGAGACCATTAGGTCGAGCCTAAAACTACACTCCAGGAAGCAGTTCATGAAACCAACTGACTGCTCAACAGGTGAGGATTTAAGAGAACATGTGTTACACATGAACGATACTTAGCCCACTCACATGCGAGGGCCTCGCTCAGAAGAAAACTCGCAGTGGAACACCACGATAACACGCTTGCCATCCGTAGGTACGATAGGTCTCTTGAGTAAGAACTCTTCAACCTCCTCTTCCATGTGCAAGTTCACTGCACCCTGTGAAGACACCAGAGGCTTAGGTCTCACGCTGGCGCTAATGATCCTTGGAGACTGGTCTTCACATGGGTACCTCAAGATTCTGTTATGATTGCGCTATGTGAGTGGTATTTGTCAATGTAGGGACTTTCACGGCCTTAAGAGAGTAGCCAACTCAAACACTGTCTTTAAATTACCTCTTAGTGTATTTCAATGGGCTTCCCAGGTGGTACTAGTAGTAAAGAACCTGCCTGCCAGTGCAGGAGACATAAGAAACATGGGTTCAGTTCCTGGGTTGGGAAGATTCCCTGGAGGAGGGCATGGCAACCCACTCCAGTATTCTTGCCTGGAGAATCCCACGGACAGAGGAGCCTGGCGGGCTAGGCTCCCCTCGTGCAGAGGTCACAGAGTCGGACACAATGAAGCACCTTAACACATACACATAATGTATTTCGACCCAATGGCTTTCTTCCTGGGCAAGTTACACATGAACTGTTCCAACACCCACTCCATCAGACAGCTTAACTCAACTATAACCTAAGAGGCATCACTGGGCCTGGCCCATGTTGCCAGAGACTGGCTTCTCCTCATGGCTTCATGTCCAGGCATGGCTTAGAAGTCAGTGGGTACCACCTCAAAACGCCCCTGATGGTGATGGCGTGGGGGACAAAACAGGGAGCAGTTTGCTGTATGATCAGTGCACACCAGGGAGCATCCTATCAGTGCACCAGGAACCAAATGCCTTTTACACCCACTGCCTCTTTTTACAATTCTCATAAGCAGCATGTGAACATTATAACAAGCAGCCAGGTATCACCCCCTCCTTTAAAAATAAAAATAAATCACAGATACTGTCTATAGGGTTCCTGCTATGCCTCCCACAGTTAGCAGAGCTTACCCACAAGCCCCAGGAATCTATACCTTGATGTGGCCTCCCTCATATTCGTATGGGTATCGGCAGTCGATGATGACAAACTCTTTAATGAGGTTGGCAAACTTGCCATTCAAAACAGATGTAATCTGTGGAGAAAGAGCCAAGGAGAGTCAACTCTGGCTACCAGGGATGACTAGATCCCAGTATCGCATGGGTGGCAGGTCCCCAAAGGATAACTTACAATTTCTGGAGAGATGTATTTTAAATCCTGATGCTTTCCAGCAACGGTATGAAAGAGGTAACCCTTAATAAAAGAAAGAAATACTTAGCAAATCTGAAAGCTTATAAAGGCAACATTTATATTACTTGCCTTCCTGGTAAAAGTCAGCTTAAAAAAACAAACAAACAAACAAACATGAATCTAATAGGACATACTGGTTATTTGTGTAAGCACGTCATTAATATCCTGAGATTGAATATTTGTATGGCCCTTGAAGCACATCATCCCCATTTGTAGATGTCAAAACTAGGTCCCTTGTCCAAAGTCAGCCAGCAAGCAAGCCAGATCTGAATTCAGAAACCTCAGGTGAATTCCTTTATCGCCTGCTTTTGTCGGGAACCCTCATGTCAGCAGCCAGGCTGTGCTCAGCACTTTAAAAAAGGACACAGCGAGGAATGACTTCACTGCTTACTGAGCACTTGACTTTTGCAGCAGGTGCTGGAGGAGACACTGGAGGCAGAACAACTGAGACCCACCCAGCCCTGAGGGGGGAAGATGGGCACACCAGCAATTACGAGAGTGACTGGCAGAGCCACTCAACCAACCCTGTGGTCACGTGTGGGGTCATTTTGACAACCAACCAAGAGCTTCAACTCAGACCCAAGCTTTTACCAGTGAGGACACACGACACCCAGGTCTTGGCCTGCTCTTCCCTTCAGACTAGAAAACTGTCTTCTATTTCTTTTGGCCATGCTGGCATGTGGGATCTTAGCTCTCAGACCAGGGACTGAACCCGCGTCCCTAGTGTTGGAAGTGCGGTTTTAACTGCTGAACCCCTAGGGAAATCCTGTCTTCTATTTTTAACCCACTTATCTCTCCTACCTGGCTGAAATGTCTAGCCCAGACCCAGAGCTTCCCCAACTGCCTAGCTGATATAACTCTCGTATTCCTTAGTCTAATGCTTACACTGCACTGATGTTTACTTCAATTACCAGGTGGTACATGTCCACCTGGCATGTCTTACCACATGCTAAGAGTCTTGAGGGAAGGAACTGTGTCTTGTTTTGGAATCTTTGCCTTACACATAGTAAGTGTTTTAGTAGATGTTAGCTACATTAATATGCAAAAGACTGGTCTGGGGAACTTCAAGTTACACATAGCTAAACAAGTTACTACTGACACAGCAAGGTGTCACATTTCACCACAGCACAAAGGTAGATAATCTGTACCAGGCCATCAGCAGACCTTCGTCTGGACCTCCCTGGGGGCATTTTCCCACAAGGACCATGCTCCTCTGGACAAGGGAGAAATTTAGTCTCCATCTGGGACATTCTAAGATTACTTTCTTTAAAAAAATTTTTTTTAATTAATTGATTTAGCTGCACTGACTCTTAGTTTGGACACATAGAATCTTCAATCTTTGGCATGCAGAATTTTGTTGTTGGGGTGTGTGGGATCTAGTTCCCTGACCAGGGATTGGATCCAGGCCCCCTGCATTGGGAGCATGGAGCCTCAGCTGCTGGACCACCAGGGAAGTCCCCTAAGATGACCTTTTGACATACAGACTTTTATACAGTAACGCTAGAGTTTCATTTCTGCTTCTTTACACTCTTCTGTAGCACTGCTTTTATAATCACACAGTTCCCAGAGAGACTGGTTTTTGGGTTGGTGTCCAGGCGGCTGGCTCCTTACTTGAAACCTGTGATCAGCACCAGTAAGGTCTACAGTTCCCAAGAAATGGAGGAATACCAGATTATGTGTACTGTGTCCTCTCGGTGGGGACTGGAGGGGAGGCTACATAACCCAGGAGCCACTTCAGGGAAGGAAGGCTGGAGGGGGTGTTAGGTGCCTCCCCCATCCTGCACCACAATGTAGTTCTGCTTGCAGTTACCTTGGAGAAGTCTCCTATAAGATCCCGTGGGTCATTATCCAAAATGTTCTCAATGGTCCCTTTTGGGGAATATGCTAGGGATAAAGACTGATGATGTAGAATCTGTAACAAACCAAAGGTTGAGAATGAGACCAGGCTTTAGAATAATGGCTTTCTCCTTTTTAAAAATGGAAAATTAAAATTAGTTTTAAGTCTACAAAAAGTATTTCTCAGCTCTACCCACTGAGACGCTCCAGGGGTGCAGTACGTACCCCTTTGTCAGTGTGTTTCCTAAATACTACAGTTGACCCCTGAACACAGAGGTTAGGGCCACCATTCCGCATCTCCAATTCAACCAACTACAGATCATGCAAAACCATAACATGTATTTATTGAAACCAGAACTTTTTGACTGAATCCAGGCTGGGACAAGAAATGTACAAGATAAACCTGGAACACCTTGTCATTAGTAACAAGGAAGTGCTCATATTTCAAAGAGCATGTCAAAAGGGCTAATCGTGGGAGGTCGAGATGTCTTAAACAGTACACAAAAAGCACTAAACATGAAAAGACTGATAAATTAAAACATGTTTTAAAGAAATCAAGAAATTCTGTTAATCCAAACAACAGGATGAGGTAAGAACAGGCAAGCCAGAGTGGGCCGATAAATAATTCATCTCAATAAAAGATTCATCTCTTCATGTATAAAGCAATCTCACAAGTAAGAGATAACCCAACAGAAATATGGGCTAGAAAGGTAGTTGGGTAATAGGAAAATCTAGAAAAATGACTAACAGAGAAATGCAAAATAAGTTACTACACAGGGTTCCCTTTGATGGCTCAAGTGGTAAAGAATCTGCCTGCAATGCAGGAGACACAGGAGACGCAGGTTCGATTCCTGGGTTAAGAAGATCCCTTGGAGGAGGAAATGACAACCCACTCCAGTATTCTTGCCTAGAAAATCCAATGGAGCTGGCGGCTCACAGTCAACAGGGTCAATAAGAGTTGGACACAACTTGAGCATGTACATGCCCATGCCCATGCTACACACTCCCCAGAAAGGGTGAAAGTAAAGGATGAACACCACCAGATACTGGTAAGGATGTGGAAGAGCTGAACTCTCACACTGTTGTGAGTACAGCTGGCCCTTGGTATCCCTGAAACTGGTTTGAGGATGCCCAAGGATGCTTAGGGCACATAGTACAGTCGGTGCACAGTGGTGCTTAGTGGCCATGGGTTCCAAAGTTAGTTGAATCCATGGATGTGGAGACCCCAGATACAGAGGGTTGACTGGACAAACATTTTGGAAAGTTATATGGCAGTGTCTACTAGCCTAGGACACGGAGAGTCCACGGGAAAAATGAAAGTGCGTGTTTAGAAGAGAAACAGCACAGTCACCATCAACTAGAATGCCTGATGAAGAGGAGTCTTTTCAATAAATGGTGCCGGGCAAATGGAGTATTCACACGGGAAGAATGAAAATTAGGCCCCTATCTTACATTATTCACAATAAATAACTCAAGATGGAGTAAAGACTTGATTTTGAGACAGGAAAACTGTTAAACTCCTAGAAGAAAACACAGCAAAAAAGTTCCTTGATGTGGGTCTTGGCAATTTTTTGGATCTGACACCTAAGGTACAAGCAGCAAATCAAACTGAAAAGCTTCTACCCATTAAAAGAAATGATAGACAAAATGAAAAGACAACCCTACATACAGAATTGGAAAAAATATCTGCAAACCACATTATCTGATAAGGGGTTAATATCCAAAATGTAAGCAATCCATACAACTTAATAACCACCACCCCCCCCCCGCAAAAAACAGACAAACAAACAAACAAACAAACAAAACCTCCCAAATAAACCAGTTTTACAAACAGAAAAGGATCTGAATAGACATTTTCCCAAAGGTACACAAACGGCCAATAGGGACATGAAAAGATGATCAATATCCAGACTACAATGAAGTATCACCTCATGTTTACAAGAAAGACTATCATCAAAAAGACAAGATGGGGCTTCCCTGGCGGGTCAGTGGTAAGAATCCACCTGTCAATGCAGGAGACGTGGGTGCGATCCCCAATCTGGGACGATCTCGTGTGCCTTGGAGCAACTAAGTCTGTGTGCCGCAACTACCGAGCCTGTGCTCTAGAGCCCGGGAGCCGCAACTACCGAGCCCACACGCTGCACCTGCTGAAGCCCGAGTGCCCTGGAGCCCGTTCTCTGCAACGAGAAGCCACTGCGGTGAGAAGTCCGCGCACCACAACTGTAGAATAGCCCCTGCCTGCTCACCGCAACCAGGAAAGTCTGAGCAGCACCGAAGACCCAGCACAGCCAAACAGGGGAAATCAAATTATAAAATGAATCACTTAAAAAAAAAGGCAAGAGCAATTCCCTGGTGGCCCACTGTTACGATTCCACACTTTTACTGCCGAGGGCCTGAGTTCAATCCCTGGCAAGGAAACTAAGATCCCCCAAGCCGGTGGGGTGGCCAAAAAACCAAAAGACAAGAAACAAGTGTTGATAAGGATGTGAAGACAAGGGAACAGTTGTACAGTACTAGTGGGGCTGTAAGGTGGGATGGCTGCTATGGAAAACAGTACAGAAATACCTTAAAAAGTTGAAAACAAAACATATGATCTAGCAATACCACCTCTGGGAACATATTCTAAGGAAACGAAAACACTATGTCAAGAGATACCTGCACTCACATTATAGCAGCATTATTTATAATAGCCACGACATGGAAAAAAGTGTTCACTGACAGATGAATGGATGAGGAAGCTGGGATACACATTCACACAATGGATTATTATTCAGCCATACAAAAAGAAGGAAATCCTGCTATTTGCAGTAACATGGATGGACCTTGAGGGCATTATGCTAAGTGAAATTGAAGTAAGTCGACAGAGAAAGACAAGTATATGACATCACTTGTATGGGGAATGAAAAAACTGAAAGCACACAATGTTAACCACTACCACAACCACCAAAACAAAAATCAAACTCATAGAAAAGGAGATCAGATCTGTGGGGTTACCAGAGGTAAGCAATGGAGGAGGGGGGCCGGATGAACGTGATCAAAACGTACAACTTCCAGTTATGAGACAAGTACCAGGGATGTAATGTAGAACATAATGACTATAGTTAGGTCGGATGTATGCTGTATACGAAAGTAGTTGAGAATAAATCTTGAGTTCTCATCACAGAGAAATAAAAAGAACTAAAATACTAAGTGACAACGAAAAACACTATAATCAAAGGTGTGAGACAAACCTGAAGTAGCCTAAATAGGTCAGGAAACAAACCTAAAGTAGTCCTAAATAGGTCAGCACACTAGAAAAATGAAAAAAACAACAACAACAACAACAAAAAAAACCCAACCAAGGGAAAAAAGTTATGGCCCTATTCCAGGACCCAACAGCAAGTGGGGAGCTTAGACTTCCACTCTTGCCCAGCTGTAATTAAGTGCCCCAATCTCGACCTCATTGGGATGGTGTCGGTGGAGATCTAGAAGGGAGCTTGAACTTCCTTTCCCACTCCTGCTCAGCAACCATGAGGTCTGACCTACCTAAGTGGCACATCAAGGGAGGCTGAACTTCTGTTCCCCTTTCCCTGCAGTATCGGAGTACTACTAAAACAGCAGTTACACAGCCTCATAACATCCAAACTACACAGATACAACTGAAAAGAAATCTCTTGTCATATCAAGAACCAGGAAAAATCTCAACCTGAATAGGAAAAGACAATCAACAGAAAGCCACACCAGACGCAGATGCTGGAACTACCTGACTAGGATTTTAAAGTAGCCATCATAAAAATGCTTCAACAGGCAATTCTGAACAAGACTGAAACAAATGAAAAATAAAAACAGCCAGTCTCAGCAAAGAAAAAGAACCAAACGTGCATTTTAGAACTGACAGATACAACATCCTTGAGTGAAAAAGCTGCAGAACTAACCTCTTGGGGCTTCTCTGGACTAGCCGCCTCTTCCGGACTGGCCCCAGCCACGCTTTTCCTCCGCTTCCTGCTTCCACCCGGGGACTCCTCTAGTGATCGGTCTGGTCTTTTCAACACTGACCGCACGGTAGAGCTACACGACGCCGAAGGGGAGTCAAACAGCTTGCAGCGATTGCCCTTTGGGAAAAAAAAGAGACTCATGTTTCATTAAAATACACTGACTTGAATGGTAAAGAGGACAGACCAAGGACTTCCTGGGATGGTTTAAGATCAAGCCATTCTAAATTGGGCTTCCCAGGTGGTGCTAGTGGTAAAGAATCTGTCTGCCAATGCAGGAGACAAAAGAAACTGGGGTTCGACCTCTGGGTCAGGAAGATCTCTGGAGGAGAGCATGGCAACACACTCCATCCAGTATTCTTGCCTGGAGACATTCATGGACAGCGGAACCCGGTAGCCTACAGTCCACAGGGTCGCAGAGTTGGACACGCCCAAAGGGACTTAGCACACATCCTAAATTAAGAAACAGACACTGTCCGTTTATCTAGTCCTTGGCACACAGTAGACACTGAGAGCCTGGTGTTCACTGAACATGTTCAAAACCTGACACTGGATACAAATGAGGAAGACTACCCAGGCCCTGAAAAGCCTACATTCTGCACAGGGTCCTAAGAGTCAAAGGGTTCCTGATACAGTTCCCAGCAAGTGTCACCTTCCAGCCAGGGCTGGCTTCCTCTTCCCCTCTACTTTATTATTTGCACCTTGCTAGAGCAGCTTGAAGAGGTTTTAACAGGCCCCCTAAATCCAGAAGGTATGAGGCATCTGGATTATACTATATATTAGAGCCAGTTAAGGGGATAAAACAGAGTTGAATTTGAGTTTGCAGTGGGCAGGGGTGCCTTCAAAACTGTTTAGAAGCCATCTTCTCTGCTTGGCTGCTTTTCTTTCTGGACTGTAGCAGAGCATTTTAAATTCAAGACTTACAAAGCCAAAGGAAATATAGGAAGATGTGCTATAGTGCTCCTTCTAAGGACTACTTTCTCAGGCTTTGAGAGCAGCCAATCTGACTAGTGGTAGGAACAGTCTGACTTCAGCAACCTAAACTCATCTCAGCCCGTTCACAGCTCAGTGCTCTCTGGCTGGGCTTTTCCTTCTGAACTCGGTATCCTTTCACACACACCCCGCACCCCTCTTCTCCGTAAAGCACTCCCTTTCAAGCTGATACTAACACTGCAGTGTCGCCTCTTCTTTGGAAAAGTTCCTAATAGTTTGCAGCAAGTGTCACCCCATTGCCTCTCCCAGAGACCAAGAGTTTTCTGCTTATTTTTCTGAAGTTCCTTTTAATAGGATGTTGTTCAGAGAAGCAAGATCACAGGGGTTATTTTTTGTATGTTTGTTTTTAACCTAGAAGAGCTGGAAGCATTTTTGGAAAGAGGGTCTATGGCTTTCAGTAAGGTCTCAGAGGACCTGTAAGCTCTTCAAGGGTAGAAACCCCAGTTCTGACTCAGCCCCTGGCCCTTATGATGAGTCTACTGTGTTTGTGAAACTCCACCGTGGTGAAGGGCCTACACATACTGTTTCATGGTTTTTCCATCCAACTTATAAAACTGATAGCCATTTTCCAAGCATTCTCACTGTATATATTAACAATGTTATCTTTCAAAAGGACTTAGTAAATCTGGTCATACCATTTTATGGGGGTGGTCTAATCTCTCAAAGCTTTGCACATTAATCTACTATAATGTGTAAGTGGCTTCAAGACTGGGCTAGTTCATTTCTTCCATATTTATAGTTCAGGGGCATGGATTAAAGATGTATTCAGCGTCTATAGATATACCTAAGAGTGTGTAACTGTATGTGTACTATGATCAGAGCTCACTTTCCCTGGATGTTTACATACATGAGGATGTGTCCCTCTAAAGGTACAGCTTTTGAAAGTGTCCCTGATGGAAACAGATGTCTATAGTCTACACAAGTAGATGGGTATTAAAACAAAACAAAACACCCTTGAAAAAACAGCATACATTAACACCAGGAAACACTAGTGACCGGCCAAACAGGCCCATAGGCTCAAACGCAGAATCTCAAGAGAAACAATCTGGATTCCTGTCACTCCCTCCAGATACCCTGGAACTTACTAGGTTGCTAGTTCTTCTCATGACAAGGGGAGCTGTCCAGAGGCTGGCCATGCAGGACGGGGTCTCTTCATCATTCTAAACAAAGAAAAACTGTGTCACAGAGGTCCAAACGTCCAGTAGAAACAACATTAGTTTAAATGCATTAGATTTCTTCTTGCAGAATACCAGAAAGACGTGAATAGGAAGTCTTCTAAGGGTCAATGCCTCTCCTCTCCACAACATTTTAAGGTCAAGAGAGTAAGAGTGATGCTATCTGAGCATAGCTAAGGGAATGCCCCTGAGGGGCCATGAGGAGCCACTGGTCTCCTCAGCTTTACATCACATGGCAGCTATTCTTTCAGTCCCTGATTCATGTCCTTCCAGAAAAAAAAAAAAAAAGATTGTCAGCTCCTGCAGGGGAAGAAGGATCACATCAGCGTTTTCTTTGGAACACCTCCATAGAGTTTAATCAGACTAGAAGCAGAGTCTCAATAAATTCCCAACAGATGAATAAAAGCATCAGCCAGGGCTTCCCCTGGTGGTCCAGTGGTTAAGAATCCTCCTTGCAATGCAAGGGACACGGGTTCCACCCCTGGCCTGGGAAGACTCCACATGCTGTGGAGCAGCTGAGCCTGTGGACCACAGCTACAGAGCCCGTGCCCTGGAGAACACAAGCTACAACTGTTGAAGTCCGTGCGCCTGGAGTCTGTGCTCCACAAGAGAAGCCGCCACAGAGAGAAACCCGTGCGCCGCAACGGAAGAGTAGTCCCAGCTCACTGCAACTAGAGAAAGCCCTGGTGCAGCAACAAAGAGCAAATACAGCCAAAAAGTGAATGAAATAAGTCAATAAAACCTTAAAAAGCATCAGCCAGTTGGGGGATCACTGTTCTTTTTCAGATGACAGCTCTCCAGGGAAAGTTAGTAAAAACGGATCGGAAAGCACACACCCACACCATACCTTCAAACTGTCTCCATCAAGAAGATCCAGGAAGCCATCATCCTCATCAGACAAAGTGGGAGTCACAGGTGACTGGGGCATAAAAGGAATGGAACTCCCTGGTTCAATGACATCTCTTTCATTTGAGGAAAGCTAGAAGACAGAATTCATGGCTTGTTAATAATCAGCTTTGATTTCTCTGAATGGGTTACTAGTTTTTATGAGGAAACTATACCATATTCGTTTTAAGAAGTTTTAGCAGCTACAAGTCAAAGGAAAAATAAGACCTACGATTATAAATGAACTGATATCCACACACAGTTCTGATTCGAGTCAGGCCAAGTAGCCTTCACAAAGAACTCTCCCCAGGAGCAATTCACCTCATAGTGGGATCTGGGGCTAGCCTCCAATGAAGGGCAAGGCTTGTTTTTTCTGAGGATTATTACTGGTGAATAGGGATCAGCATGAGAGTAGTGACAGGTGATAATCTGCTAAAATGAGGAAGGGTGAGAAGATACCAAGTCCCTATGGAGACCACAGAACAGACTGGAGAAATGTTTCTGTAACTCCAGTTCTGACAGAGGGATATAAAGTCTAGAAAGTTCTCAAAATCCATCCTTGTTCTTTAGACTCGCAATTTAAATGACAGTTGCTCAGTTCTAACAGGAATTACTTGCGCCAGACACTGGGTGTGCTGCTGTGTGCTTATTTGCTAAGTAGTGTCCGACTCTTGGAACCCCATAGACTGCAGCCCGCCAGGCTCCTCTGTCCATGGGATTCTCCAGGCAAGAATACTGGAGTGGGTTGCCATACCCTTCTCCAGGGGATCTTCCCAACCCAGGAATCAAACCCAGGTCTCCTGCATTGCAGGCAGACTCTTTACCGACTGAGCTATGAAGGAAGCCCTGTTTTCAGACTGGGATATAACCTTTTATGTATAATCCCATTTAAGCCTTACAACATACTAAGGGTAGTTAATCCTCTATTTTCCATTTTTATTTAACAAACCAGGAAACCAGTGCTTAAGAGAGGTTACCAAGATTACACCGCTCACTCATTACACCGCAAAGTCCAAGCTTTTCTGCCCATTATACTCTCCCTAGGAGAAACCATTCCTGGAGTCAAAATAAGAGTATATCTCATTAGGCAAACTATCTTGTTTTTTCAGTAAAACTCCCATTATAAAATGATTTACAGGGCCTCCCTGGTGTTTCAGTGGTAAAGAATTCACCTGCCAATGCGGGAGACACAGGATGAATCCGTGATCCGGAAGATCCCACGTGCCTGGGAGCAGCTAAGCCCATGTGCCACAACTAGTGAGCCTGTGCTTCAGAGCCCGGGAACCCCGGCTCCTGAGCCCCCATGCCAATTACTGAAGCCCGTGTGACTGACAGACACGATCTTCTCCGTCTACAAGAAGAGAGGCCACCGCAACGGCAAGCCCGCTCGCTGCCATGAACAGCCCCCGCTCTCCTAGAGAAAAGCCTGGCCAGCAGCAAATACCCAGCACAGTCAAAAGTACAGAAAATTACAGAAATCTTAAAAAATATTTAATGTAGAAAATCTCTAAAATCCATTCAAAAATCTACCATCTCAAGACAAACACTGTTAACAATGAATTATTTTCTAGGTACTTTTCAAAGATGGTAAAAAAAAGTCCAGAGATATTTTTTTTCTCTTCCATAACAGTACATCTCTTTGGGGTGAGGTATGAATGCATTAATCCTCAAGTGACCCTCAGGTTTACTGAGTAGCCTCTTTACTGGCTGAACCCGAACCTCGGGCCCTAAGCCAGACTGGAAAGGTCTATTTTCAGATACAAGTTCCTGGGAAAATGTGGAAACGAACATGGTCATCTTGCTCAAGTTGGACCTCTCTAGTCCACAGCTATCTGTCCATCAGATTACCAGTAGGAAATCTGAAGTAATGACCATCTGTGACAAACAAACAATCCTGGGACAAGTGGCCCCAGATAGAGTCAAACAGCCTTGTAGGCAATGGGTTCACTGGAATACCTAATAGTTCTTAATAAACCAAGTTTGGTAGAAATCATGTGCTCGCTCCAAACAAAATCACTCTGGGAAGTACCTCTCAGCACTTAGAAAGCAAGTTTTCAGCAGGACAGATAATCCCACCAAACACACATTCAGAATAATGACCCAGGATTGACAAGGTCAAATATGCTTTGCTTGAGTCCAGTATTTCAAACACACCACCTCTCACCCTGCTTCTGCCTGTCTGCTCTCCAGACACAGCAGAAACACCGAACATGTGAGTCTCAAAACATGTGAGTTTCAAAAGACAGCTAGAGCTGCTGCAGGGTCTTTAACTCCAGATTGCGGAGGCTTTCATCTTCCCATCAGGAACTCCCAGGAGTATGAAAGCACATACCATCCGAGCTGGGGCGGAGTTCTGCCTCTGTGTGAAGAGATCTTTACCCTCCTCCAGTCCGTGAACATGTAGGCAGCCTCGAGATGCAGGTCTTACTGGCTTCTTAAACTCAAAGACTTCCTGCAAGACAGTATAGATGAGACATCATCCACTGTCTGTGAAAACTAGCTCTAGGGTCTCAGCTATAGCTCTGGAAGGCAGGCAAGAGAGTGGGTACTGATCCCCTGTCTCCAAACCCATGTCTCATCTAATTCACTGGATCTGTGTAATGAAGAATTTCAGGACTTCCTTGGTGTTGCAGTGGATAAGAATCTGGACTGCCAATGCAGGGGACGTGGGTCCTCCGGTCTGGGGAGATTCCACATACCATGGAGCAACAAAGTCGTGCCGTGCGCCACATCTACTGAGCCTGCGCTCTAGAGCCCACGAGCTGCAACTACTGAAGCCCACAAGCCTAGATCCCGTGCTCCACAACAGGAGAAGCCACCTCAATGAGAAGCCCCCACCTGCTGCAACTAGAAAGCCTCATGCGGCAACGAAGACCCAGCAGAACAACAACAACAAAAGTATTTTAAAGATTCTGCCAAAAGCTAACTTCTCCCATCCAAGTACTAACCAGGTCTGACCTTGCTTAGCTTCTGAGACCAGATGAGATCGAGCACGTTCAGGGTACCACGGCCATAGACAAAAGCGAACTTCTAATAACAGAACTTTTTTCTCTACCACAAACACTTTATTTCCTAACAAACACATGAGTATTTGCCAGGTACACAAGACAGAGTTAAAACTAAGTCAACAACAACAACAAACCAAATCAACAGCTTCCTACCAATTATACTTCAATCAGAAAATTTTTTTCTGAAGTCTAAAGCAATTTCATTTCAATGTAATTGAACAGGAATCGAAGCTTTTCAGTCTAGACTTGTATTTGAGGACTTTATATTTTCCATCTTCTTCCTACCAGTAGAAGACAATTAAGTGGAAAACATTTAATGTTATTGTTTTCCATAATAAAAGCAATGAAGAAAAAAACTAACGGCAACATAACTGTAGCTAACACTGATGTACGATAATTTAAGATAGTAAATCCTAAGACTTCTCATCACAAGGAGACAATTTCCCCTTTTTCCTTTCTTTTTCTTCTATTGTATCTATCAATATATGAGAAGATGGACGTTAGCTGAACCTACTGTAATCATTTCACAAGATATGTAAATCAAACCATCATGCTGTATACCTTAAATTTATAGTGATATACGTCAATTATTTCTCAAAACTGGGAAAAAAAGATCCTTTTAGTTTATTCAACAACATGGATGAATCTCACATAATGATAAACACTCGTAATTCCCCTTCCCTAAAATATCCACTTAAGAACTTGTCAAGCACAGCTAATATCAGAGTATTTACTTGCCGACACAGCACTAAGTACTTTCAGTGCATGAGCCCATTTATCCATCCAATCATCCGCACTTTACAGATGAGGCAACCAGGCCTATAGGGTAAGTGATGTGCCTAAGGTCTGGCTTCCCCGGCGGGACAACTCCAGAGCAAGAGCTCTTTAACCTACACTATTTCCCCTTCAAAATGAAGCTATAAGCAGGCAACCCTGGGAGAAGCCAAGCTGGGGATAAGGGAATGGGGAATGTGGGAAAGAGACCAGGTAACAGTGTAATAATAGCTTTGGACTGTTTGGTTAAAAGCACTACACAGAGGCAGACTTAGTGTTCCAAGCACTCAAGACAGGAACTCAGTTGTTCTTTCTTTACCTCCCTCAGGGCATCCTGTTGCCAAAGGAATCATTAGGAAAGTTCATGGAGGCAGAAGATTCTAAGTATGCCCTGTAGCATTGAAGCGGAGGATGAAGAAGGGGAGAAAACAGCCATGGAAATACAGTGAGAAAGAAGACAGGGAAAGCTGAGCTGATTCACTGAACTCTGCCCTGTGCACAGCACCCCGGCAGGTTTGAGAGAACCCAGGCCAGGGTGTTCTTGGGCTTTTGGCTGCATAACTGCAACTCACCCTCTAAGCTACCATTTCACTTACCCCGAGATTCCCTAGGATTTGTTGGCTTTGTTCTTGAAACCACTGTCAAGAAGCCTTTTCCTAAACTTTTCAATCATCCCACGGTCAGCACAAAGAGGCAAGAAAGGCCTGCTCAGACCCTTCCACATAAAGTGTTCTTGGATGTAATTCCCCCTAAGAGCCACCTTTTGAGCAACTCCTACCTGCCAGGAACCATTTTAAATGCTTTCTCTACATTACCTCATTTAATTCCAACAATAGTCCTACAAGGGAGTGCTACTCCTATTTCACAAAGAAACATAGAAGCCTATAAAAAACAGCTAAGGTCACAGCTAGCAAGCCGTAGGATTCCAGTCCAGGTTTCTCTGACTCCAAATACCATCATAACTTTGATAAAGGTTTAGTGTCCTCTCCATAAGCCACTTGTGGGTGTGAGCTCTGCCCCTAGGTGAGTAGGTTAATGCTACACTCACATTTTCCTTGTTCTCATCCTGGTCAATCAGCTGAAAGACATCATGGTCAAGAGAATCAGAATGGCTCCTCTTCAGAGCTGGGCTACACCCCAAGAGCTTCTGCTGTCAAAGAGAAAAAAGGAATTAGGATACATCAGTGAAAATGGAATGGAAACTGTTGTAAAAGGGAAAAAAAAAATGGTGGGGGTAGGTTAGGGAGGCTTAGCTCCTCACAGTGCAGTGGGTAACCAGTCAACATGACTAGGACTCTATGGCTTTACACCTAACTTCATAAGGTCTACAGCCCTCTCTGCAAGAATTCAGGTACCAAATCAACCCCCAAATAACATCATCTGCATAAAAAGAACCCCCTTCCTGATTGGAAAAGCCCTCAAGAGGCAACCATTATTGAAGCTGGTTTAGGTAGAATGTTTTGAATGTTTATGAGACAAAGTAAGGAAAATTACTGTCTAAATTAAGGTTTATGATCAAGGTTACTGGTAGCTAAGGGGCAGATAACAGTTATTAGCTCAAAAGAAACAAGAGAACTAACTTACAGGTAGGGAATTTATTCTCCTCATGGGATTTTCAAGGCTGCAATGAGATCAGAAAGTAAATCATGAGAATCAAGCAAGGAAAGTGGTATTCATATTAGTAGATGCATAGTGTCTAAACTACTGTTTGATGGGGTGAGGGCAGCATCAAACATATTCCTGTTTTAGGCAAGATGGAAGAATAGATTTCTGAAGCTGTTCTGTTTTCACAAGCAGCCCCATAACTGGGCTTCTAGTGAAAAAGCATGGATCTTCTCTTAAAATATACACCTTCTAGGGAGTTCCCTGGTTTTCTAGGGGTAGTATTCCAGGCTTTTACTGCCATGGGTTAGATTCAATCCCTGGTTGGGAAACTGAGATCCTACAAGGGAGGCAAAACAAAATAAAAAAAAACAAACCAAAGTTCTGTTAGGACAACGATGTCAGGAGACAGAGCAAGGGTTTGAGTAATATTAGAACAGAACCCCAAAATTACAGCTAAAATAAAGGGAGGGAAGTTCTGAAAAACTGCTGACACAAACTACTCATCTCAAAAGATACCAGACTTTATAGGATCCAGAAGCCTGAATAGGGATCACTACATCCAGAGCTTCAGTTCAGAGCATGAAGAATTTCATTCGAAAAATTATTTTTCTAAGCACAAACATTTAAAGGCAGTGAATACATACTTTTCTTTACTATCCAAGGGCCCAGGAGAATCCAGACAGAAGCCTGCGTGTTGGGGGGAAAAAAAAAAATCACCTCAGACTTTATCGTTTGGGGCTCCAAAATCACTTCAGATGGTGACTGCAGCCATGAAATTAAGATTCTTGCTCCTTGGAAGAAAAGTTACAACCAACCTAGACAGCATATTCAAAAGCAGAGACATTACTTTGCCAACAAAGGTCCATCTAGTCAAAGCTATGCTTTTTCCAGTAGTCATGTATCGGTGTGAGAGTTGGACTATAAAGAACACTGAGTGCTGAAGAATTGATGCTTTTGAACTGTGGTGTTGGAGAAGACTCTTGAGAGTCCTTTGGACTGTGAGGAGATCCAACCAGTCCATGCTAAAGAAAATCAGTCCTGAATATTCACTGAAAGGACTGATGCTGAAGCTGAAACTCCAATACTTTGGCCACCTGATGCGAAGAGCTGACTCACTGGAAAAGACCCTGATGCTGGCAAAGACTGAAGGCGGGAGAAGGGGACGACAGAGGATGACATGGTTGGATGGCATCACTGACTCAATGGACATGAGTTTGAGTAAACTCCCGGAATTGGTGATGGACAGGGAGGCCTGGCGTGCTGCAGCCCATGGAGTCACAAACAGTCGGACGTGACTGAGCGACTAAACTGTAACACCACTTATTCATTAAAATAAGTCCATAAAACTGCTAGTACTGTCTCTTTAAGGCAGTCAACTAAGGTTCATGGCTTGGACTTTTGCCGGAATTGAAGCCGAATCTCCATGACTGCCAAAACTTCGTATGTGCACAAGTCTAAACATTTTCATAGTAGATCTACTCATGCTTTCCTCCTTGCAAACACCATCTTGGATAACAGGATATGAGGAGACAGAATTAAACCAAACCTCATGACTTAAAGCAGACTCACAGACTAGAAAATAAACTTACGGTTACCAAAGGGTAAAGGGGACAGTGTGGGGTATACTACTACTATATATAAAATAGATAAAACAACAAGGCTCTACTACATAGCACAGGTAACTATATTCGGTATCTTGGAATAACCTACAATTAAAAAAACTACATAACTAAATCACTTTGCTGTACACCAAAATCTAACACAACACTGTAAATCAACTACATTTCAAAAGAAAGAAAAAAAGGTCTTAAATCCTGATTATTAATTCAGTTAGACGTTACCCAGGCTAACTTTCTGTGCATTCCAACAATGGAAAGGAGAAGTATTTGTTTTCTGGAATAGTTTTTTATTTCAAATATCTTATATCCTGTCAGATCATATACATAATTCAGGGGGTTGGAAAATATTATCATGTCCTTTGACAAGCAAGCATTGATTGCCTTCAACAAGATAACACCAAGTGAGGTGCTCAATTCAAAGGCAAAAGAATAAAGGAGATGCCGCTTAGCATGGCCCAGAGCCATCAGGGCCTGCCTAGCATACACCTTTCCTCCACGATGTCTAAATAATCATACAAGAAGTTAGGTGTTACTGCTCCTGGCAGGACACTCTTCCTTGCCACACTGCCACAAATGACAATCCTATCCCTGGTTCTTAAGAAGCTTACATCTGAAGACTTTTGCTCCTGCAGTTCTTTACTCTAAAGCATCTGTGCAAATAAACCTTGCCCCAACATGCACTTTGTTGTTGTTTGCTGGTTAAGTCGTGTCTGATTCTTTCGCAACCCCACGAACTACAGCCCACCAGGGTCCTCTGCCCATGGGATTTTCCAGGCAAGAATATTGGAATGGGTTGCCATTTTCTTCTCCAGGGGAATCTTCCCAACCCAGGGATTGAACCCACATCTCCTGCGCTAGCAGGCGAATTCTTTTTAACACTGAGCCACCAGGGAAGCTAACATGAACTTATGGTTAGAATAAAATGTACTGGCAGTTTCTCCAGAACAGGCTCACTGAAATAATTTCATTATACTTCCAACAACTTGATGCAGAATTTTAACCAATAAGATTTCCCGAATGCCACTTAAAGAGTGGTATGGTTCATTTCATATTACTGTTCATCTTCAAGACCAAGCATAAACCACCTCCTTGCGGCCACTTGACAGTTTCCACTCTTCATCAGCTGCCACAGGGGCTCCTTTGTACTGTTCTAACAGGTGTCTGTCACTCAATGCCAGACTTCTGTTTGCTACCTTAACTCACCAAACTGAGTTTCTAGGTGAAAGCACATGTTCCAGCAAATTCCAAGCACTGCTCCCCACAAGGCAGACACATGATAAAAGACTAAAAGAATACCTGAATCAGTTGATTCGGAGGAGCCCATTCTCTGCAGACTGCTGTTTTTCACCTCCATGGGTTGTTCATACTCACTGAAACCAAAAAAAGTAACTCACAGGAGATAGCCCATGACATGGCAAATTGCCATACTGCCATAAACCATCATTACTTCTAGGCCACACCACAAAACACTTGGCCACCCAGAACATCCAGTTAGCACTTAGATATAAAAGGAGATGAGAAAAGAGTAGGTTGGCATTGGTCGCACTGTAGACAGGAGGATAATGACTATTGGACTATTTCCTGAAATGAGAGCATGTGTTCTAGGTGCTGAGCTAGGAGCGGGGATGAACAGGACAAGTTCCTGCTTTTCAGAGATTGGAAAAGACATGTGCTTCTTTAGAAAATGGGACGTCCAAGACTGATGAGAAAGCAGCTTTACCAAAAACAAAACAAACAACAAAGGTGGGATGCATTTTTTTAATAAGGAAAAAGCGCAGGAAAATTTTAAGAGTGGAAAGCTGAGTTAAAAGACCTGGTCTTAGGAAAGCATGGGCTGGGTGGGGGTGGGGGGGCGGCACACGGCAGGAATATGCACGGGGCGAGGGATTGCAACGATTTTTGCAAACCCAAGGAAAGAAAATGCCACGTCCCTTGGCTGAGAAGTAAACAGAACTCACAGAAAGCAAAGATAACTACGAGGTGGTTCTGCAAAGGATAGAAGTGAGCGACTAGGAGGGCCTGTTTTTCCCTGTGGAGGCAGATTTCAAAGAGCTTCGTGGGCTAAGGACAGAAGAATACAGGGCAATCTAAAAGGGGGTGGCGAAGGTGGGGAGCCCAGGCGTACCCCACCCCTACCCGGCCCGTCTTGGGGCTGAGGGCGGCCCCGGAGGGTCCGAACGGCCTCTCCCGCCCAACATTCGGCCTTGGCGGAGGGTGCACATGGCGGGCCCCCGTCGGTGGGGCCGCCCCCGAGCGGTAGAGAGGCAAGCGCTACCCTCGCGGCCGGTATTCTGGCCTGATCTACCCGAGAGCCGTCTCGGAGGCCAAACGCCTGAGGCACCGCTCCCCTGTCCCTCCTCACCTGCCCAGTCCCTGCAGCTGGTCCATGGTGACCGTCAGGTTGGTGACAGGCGACAGGCCCCCGGCGGCTGGCGTGCCGAACAGCGCCTTCACGACGGGCTGCGGTGCGGGCGGGGGGCTGCAGGCGAAGAGCAGGCGGCGGCGGTGCGGGGGCTCCGGGCCCAGTTCCATGGCGGCGCCGGGCCTCCTAGGATCCCGCTCCTTCTTCCTCCGCCTCCGCCGCGCCCGCCCCGCCCCGCTGGCACTGGCCTCGGCCGCGCGCCCCGCAGCCGGCGCCGGCGGGTCAAACACAAACACGACCCCGCGGTTCAGGGATGCGGCTGCCGCGGGCAAGAGGCGCGGACAGGCGGGTGTCCAGACTCGGCAGGCGCCAGCCACAGGCGCGGGTGCGTCCCCTCACTCCGCGAGGCTGGCGGGCGGGGGGCGCCGGCAACCTGAAGATTAAATCCAAACAAATGGAGCGCGTCGGGGAGGGAGAGCGGCTAGAGCTGCAAGGCAACGACGAGGGCTCACACTCTCTTCACTTTTCTTTCACTCTCTTGCCCGGGAGTGCAGACAACCAGGCCGACATTCACCTCCCTCCCGGGCAGTCGCTGCCAAGGTGGCCTTTCGCGGTAATAGCTGCTCACTGCAGCCTGCCTCTCCCCCGCCCCCCTTTCCTAGTTGGCGCCAAACAGAATTCACCAATCAGTAACCAACTTCTCTTCCTCGCACAGGAATGGCAGC
>SJYX01017676.1:100484-111227 GCA_006410675.1 Oreotragus oreotragus | reverse complement strand
ACACACACACACGTATATAATAGCTGAATCACTGTTCTATACACCTGAAACTAACATAGCATTGTAAATCTACTATACTTCAACTAAAAAAACAAAAAGCTTTGTGTTTCAAAGGTTTGTATTATGCAAATACTATAAAATAATTACAGCCTTAGAAAACACAAATAGTTCAAAAAATCATCTGTAATTCTACCAGCTTCAAAGAAACAGTGGTCAACATTTTGAACTTTTTGTATAGGTATGCATTGTTATTCTACAATCAATATTTGTTTCATGGGTAAAGGAATGGAAAGAGCTTAGCTGAGCAGACAGATGTTTCCTGAATGGGATCAAATCCGAATATGGGAATGAAAACAGTGTCAGAAATGTTAAAGAACTATTCATTTTCTTTCTTTTTTTTTTTCCTTTTTAAAAGACTGATGAAGTGTAGAGGATGATTTTATTATGTTTGAGTCCAGGGATTGTGAAATGAAAGCAAAAGGAAAAGAATAACTGAACTACATCCTTTCCCCCATTCTCTCAGGCATGCTCTCCAAAGTCCTGGAGCAGCACTGGGGGACGGGAAGAACACCTTGGTGTGAATTGAGAGATCTGATTTCTAATCCAGCTCTACTTTGAGGCAAGTCGATGTTTGCTCACTCACTGAATCTCTACTGACAGCCTGCCAATTTTCCAGAGCCAAACAGACAGGGTTAATTCTTCCTTGGAGACTTCCCTGGAATACCCTTCTTCACCCAGCTAATATTCACCTTTTCAGGAAAGCTCCACCCTCAGATACCCTCACTGATACATTCCCCTGTTAACCATCCACCCTCCAGGCACCTAGTGTTTACATTTGTTTCTGTGATAATTTAATCAGGGTGCATTCCTCCTTTTCTTAAAGGAGCATAAACTCTAAAGTGTACGGACCCCTCTCCCATTTCCTTTACTATTGTGCTTGATTCTGGGAACCCTTCAGTACCTGTAGGTTGAATACGGGCTGTGGAGAAAAAGTATGACTGCTTTGAGAGTGTTTAAGAAGGGAATTTGATCTGGTCTAGTACCACCAGGGAGTCCTTGAGAAAGTGTCCAGGAAGATAAGCCTTTAGGAGGGGAAGAGAGTGTATTCAAAGCAGAGTGTGTGTGTCAGTCGCTCAGTCGCGTCCAACTCTTCATGACCCCATGGACTCTAGTCCACCAGGCTCCTCTGTCCGAGAAATTCTCCAGGCAAGAATACTGGAGTGGGTTGCCATTTCCTTCTCCAGGGGACCTTCCCTACCTGGGACCTTCCTGACGAGGGATTGAACCCAGTCTTCTGTGTTGCAGGCAGATGCTTTACCATCTGAGCTACTAGGGAAGCCCTCAAGGCAGGGTCAGACCCTAAGCAAAGGCTCTGAAGCTGGAAGACGTCCCCTCCCTGTGTGTGGCAGAGAAGCAGTGGGAGGGGAGGATGGCGAGGGCCCAGACTCTGCAGGGGCTCACCACATTCTGCAACTTTTATCTCAAGGCCAATGGGAAATCACTGAAAGGTTTACATTTTAATGTTTTACATGTGCCCATTCTCCTTTCACCCAGCTGTGGGGTTAGCCAGATTGGATTTATTCTGCATGGTTACCCGAGGCAGCAGTGAGCCTCCCTGGAGGCTACAAGGTTTCATTTTAATACCAAAAAGGAAAATCAGAACTAACAGTTTTCCAAGATGGAATGAGCAGTCCACAAGAAACTGTGTAAGCAGTGTCTTAGATGCTGTGTGGAGATGAGCAGTACCTAGAATCAAGGATTCCCAAATCCTAGGTCTACATTACAATTATCCGGGGAGCTTTGACATTTATTTATTTACTTACTGAGTTGGCAATCCATTTCCATGGTATAAGTTCAAATGATACCAAAGAAGGCCTAGACCAAACCTCCCTCCCATGCCTGTCCCCAGGTATCCTGTTTTCCTCGCTGCTGGTCATCACGGTAGCCAGATTTTTGTGTGTCTCCTAGAACCTGTGTCTGTGCTAAGACGTGCTTGTACATATTCTCCCACACACACTTTTCAGTTTTCACAGATGGCAACAACATGTTATAAACATTGTCCTGAATCTCACTTTTTTCCACTTCCATGTATGTTGGAGTTGGTTCAATATTAACAGATGAAGTTCCTTTTTTTTTTTTTTTTTTTAATGGTTACCAGTTGAGAAGCTTGTTTGAAAAATACGGATTTTCTGGTCTCCCTTGAATATATTAGTAAAATTTTTATTTGTTTATTTATTTTGACTGCACTAGGTCTTTGATGCTGTGNCTTCCTTTTTTTTTTTTTTTTAATGGTTACCAGTTGAGAAGCTTGTTTGAAAAATACGGATTTTCTGGTCTCCCTTGAATATATTAGTAAAATTTTTATTTGTTTATTTATTTTGACTGCACTAGGTCTTTGATGCTGTGTAGGCTTTTTGAGTGGGGGCTATTCTCTAATTGTGGTGCTTGGGCTTCTCATTGCGGTGGTTTCTCTTGTTGTGGAGTACAGGCTTAGTTGCTCTGAGGAAGACGTGGGATTTTCCCGGACTAGCAAAAAGCAAAGGAGAAAAGGAAAGATATAAGCATCTGAGTTTGTAGGCTTTTTGAGTGGGGGCTATTCTCTAATTGTGGTGCTTGGGCTTCTCATTGCGGTGGTTTCTCTTGTTGTGGAGTACAGGCTTAGTTGCTCTGAGGAAGACGTGGGATTTTCCCGGACTAGCAAAAAGCAAAGGAGAAAAGGAAAGATATAAGCATCTGAGTTCAGAATTCCAAAGAACAGCAAGAAGAGATAAGAAAGCCTTCCTCAGCGATCAATGCAAAGAAATAGAGGAAAACAACAGAATGGGAAAGACTAGAGATCTCCTCAAGAAAATTAGGGATACCAAGGGAACATTTCATGCAAAGATGGGGTCGATAAAGACAGAAATGGTATGGATCTAACAGAAGGAGAAGATAATAAGAAGAGGTAGCAAGAATACACAGAAGAACTGTACAAAAAAGATCTTCACAACCAAGATATTCACGATGGTGTGATCACTCACCTAGAGCCAGACATCCTGGAATGTGAAGTCAAGTGGGCCTTNACCTATATTCTGTGTTCCACACGCTGAGGAAATGTGGAGGGTAGAAAAAGCTGAGCGGTCCCCTCTTCCGCTCCGTGCCTCCAGGCCCCAGTTTTATCACGAGAGAGAGAACTGGATGACCCGAGGACTGGGCCATACCTCACGAACACAGGGCCCAATTCTGGAGCACTGAGGCTCCTGGCCAGCCGGCTGTCCTGGCCTTGAGCTGCTAATTACAAGACTTGACCCTATGGCCTGCGTTGTGGGCCTCGGCATTGTTTACTCACCTCTGTTTTCTCAGAACCATTTCCTTCTCTTGCACCCTTTCTTGCTTCATTCGGAGTGCCTGGATAAGCAACACCTGGTGGTTCAGTGGTAAAGAATCTGCTTGCCAACGCTGGAGGCTTGGGTTCTACGTCTGGGTCCAGAAGATCCCCTGGAGAAGAAAATGGCAACCCACTCCAGTATTCTTGCCTGGCAGGAGGAGGCAGAGGAGCCTGGCGGGCTACAATCCATGGTGTCGCAAAGAGTCAGATACGACTGAGTGACTAATACTTCACTTCACTTTGTGTCTAAACAGCAACAAATATAATAATAGTAAACACTTATCTATTGCTTATGTCCCACTGTTAGAAGGGCTTTATTCATTCGTTTAATTCTTACAACAATTCTATGAGAGAGAAATTATCCCCACTTTATAGGTGACCAAATTTGTTATAATATCCCTTGCACCAGTGATGATTCCTAGAATGAATGATTTTATGAGAAAGGCAGAGGTACAGCTGTCAGTCCTGAAAAGGACTTGTCTTTAAGTAGCATGTTTAGAGCAAATACTCTGTTTATTTAGCTTGTGAATTTAAATATTTTGGGTGTTTGGTTAAGATTATGACCATTCTGAGAGATGGGCATACCAGACCACCTGACCTGCCTCTTGAGAAACCTGTATGCAGGTCAGGAAGCAACAGTTAGAATTGGGCATGGAACAACAGACTGGTTCCAAATAGGAAAAGGAGTACATCAAGGCTGTATGTTGTCACCCTGCTTATTTAACTTATATGCAGAGTAAGTACATCATGAGAAACACTGGGCTGGAAGAAGCACAAGCTGGAATCAAGATTGCCAGGAGAAATATCAATAACCTCAGATATGCAGATGACACCACCCTTATGGCAGAAAGTGAAGAGGAACTAAAAAGCCTCTTGATGAAAGTGAAAGTGTAGAGTGAAAAAGTTGGCTTAAAGCTCAACATTCAGAAAACTAAGATCATGGCATCTGGTCCCATCACTTCATGGCAAATAGATGGGGAAACAGTGGAAACACTGTCAGACTTTATTTTGGGGGACTCCAAGATCACTGCAGATGGTGACTGCAGCCATGAAATTAAAAGACGCTTACTCCTTGGAAGGAAAGTTATGACAAACCTAGACAGTATATTAAAAAGCAGAGACATTACTTTGTCAACAAAGGTCCATCTAGTCAAGGCTATGGTTTTTCCAGTGGTCATATGTGGATGTGAGAATTGGACTATAAAGAAAGCTGAGCGCTGAAGAATTGATGCTTTTGAACTGTGTTGTTGGGAAAGACTCTTGAGAATCCCTTGGACTGCAAGGAGATCCAACCAGTCCATCCTAAAAGAGATCAGTCCTGGGTGTTTATTAGAAGGACTGATGTTGAGGCTGAAACTCCAATACTTTGGCCACCTGATGCAAAGAGCTGACTCATTGGAAAAGACCCTGATGCTGGGAAAGACTGAGGGCAGGAGAAGGGGACAACAGAGGATGAGTATCACCGACTCGATGGACATGGGTTTGGGTGGACTCCGGGAGTTGGTGATAGACAGGGAGGCCTGGTGTGCTGCAATTCATGGGGTCACAAAGAGTCGGACACGACTGAACGACTGAACTAAACTGAACTGATGACCACTACCTCTGTTTTTGGCCTACCATAAGCTCAAATATTTTTTTAAAAAAGCTTTTCCTTGGGGCATGGGATAAATTAGGGCAATAGGATTAACATATACACACACTACTAGATTTAAATTAGATTACCAACAAGGACCTACTGTATAGCACAGGGAACTATACTCAAAGTTTCGTAATAACCTGAAAAAGGATACATACACACACACACACGTATATAATAGCTGAATCACTGTTCTATACACCTGAAACTAACATAGCATTGTAAATCTACTATACTTCAACTAAAAAAACAAAAAGCTTTGTGTTTCAAAGGTTTGTATTATGCAAATACTATAAAATAATTACAGCCTTAGAAAACACAAATAGTTCAAAAAATCATCTGTAATTCTACCAGCTTCAAAGAAACAGTGGTCAACATTTTGAACTTTTTGTATAGGTATGCATTGTTATTCTACAATCAATATTTGTTTCATGGGTAAAGGAATGGAAAGAGCTTAGCTGAGCAGACAGATGTTTCCTGAATGGGATCAAATCCGAATATGGGAATGAAAACAGTGTCAGAAATGTTAAAGAACTATTCATTTTCTTTCTTTTTTTTTTTCCTTTTTAAAAGACTGATGAAGTGTAGAGGATGATTTTATTATGTTTGAGTCCAGGGATTGTGAAATGAAAGCAAAAGGAAAAGAATAACTGAACTACATCCTTTCCCCCATTCTCTCAGGCATGCTCTCCAAAGTCCTGGAGCAGCACTGGGGGACGGGAAGAACACCTTGGTGTGAATTGAGAGATCTGATTTCTAATCCAGCTCTACTTTGAGGCAAGTCGATGTTTGCTCACTCACTGAATCTCTACTGACAGCCTGCCAATTTTCCAGAGCCAAACAGACAGGGTTAATTCTTCCTTGGAGACTTCCCTGGAATACCCTTCTTCACCCAGCTAATATTCACCTTTTCAGGAAAGCTCCACCCTCAGATACCCTCACTGATACATTCCCCTGTTAACCATCCACCCTCCAGGCACCTAGTGTTTACATTTGTTTCTGTGATAATTTAATCAGGGTGCATTCCTCCTTTCCTTAAAGGAGCATAAACTCTAAAGTGTACAGACCCCTCTCCCATTTCCTTTACTATTGTGCTTGATTCTGGGAACCCTTCAGTACCTGTAGGTTGAATACGGGCTGTGGAGAAAAAGTATGACTGCTTTGAGAGTGTTTAAGAAGGGAATTTGATCTGGTCTAGTACCACCAGGGAGTCCTTGAGAAAGTGTCCAGGAAGATAAGCCTTTAGGAGGGGAAGAGAGTGTATTCAAAGCAGAGTGTGTGTGTCAGTCGCTCAGTCGCGTCCAACTCTTCATGACCCCATGGACTCTAGTCCACCAGGCTCCTCTGTCCGAGAAATTCTCCAGGCAAGAATACTGGAGTGGGTTGCCATTTCCTTCTCCAGGGGACCTTCCCTACCTGGGACCTTCCTGACGAGGGATTGAACCCAGTCTTCTGTGTTGCAGGCAGATGCTTTACCATCNGACCGAGGATGAGAGATGGCTGGATGGTATCACCGACTCGATGGACTTGAGTCTGAGTGAACTCCGAGAGATGGTGATGAACAGGAAGGCCTGGCGTGCTGCGATTCATGGGGTGGCAAAGAGTGGGACACGACTGAGCGACTGAACTGAACTGGGTTGACAGACTTTTCTAGCTGAAAGTATGCCCTGCCCCCATTCATTCATGGGTGTTTTCTGAACAGTTTCACCTCCTGTACTTCTTCAGACCTCCTGTCTTATCGCAGAGAACTACCAAATTCCTGTTACTGATAGACATATCCCTCCTGAATTCCTGCCTCTCATCTTGAATTAACCTAGAATGGCCCACCGGCAACTTACGCTGGACCTGCCTCAAGTCCGTTTACTTCTCTCTTTCCTTCCTAACCAAACTTGTGGCCCTCCCTACTGCCCCTGGCAGGAAACAGCCCTGGCACCTTCCCCTGCCTGTTACCTATCCCCTGCTGCTGACCAGATCTGGCTAGACTCCCAAACCCTTGACCCCAAAATGCTCTGTCTAAATGCAAATGTGATCTCCTCATTTCACCACCAGTTTGAAGCTGTCCTACCCACCCCATTGCTTTAAGCAGGGGCCCCCATACATTTTGGACCCAGGACCCAGAACACGCATACCAAAAAATTTTCAATGTATCGTGTACTCAATAGTACCTGCAATACACTGTTTTCTCTTTTATTTTGTGTCACTTAAGAATCTTAGCTATGAAAAAAATTTTGAAATCCTAGCGATAAACCCCTAAAATTAATGTGTTATGATGGCCTGCGACCTGCAGTTTGAAAGGCAGTGGCTGACAGGCTCAGCAAGCTGATAATGGCGCCTTTCATCTCAAAAGCAGTAAAAAAAAAAAAAAAAAAACCAGAATTCCCTGGCAGTCCAGTTGTTAGGAGTTTGAGCTTTCAGCGCCTTGGCCTGGATTTAAATCCAGATCAGGGAACTAAGATTCCACGAAACTGCCCACAGCACAGTCAAAAAAAAAAAAGAGGCCACATCTCCTTTTGCCTTCATAGGCACTCCACTCAGAGAGAGCTACCCTAACCAGTTCACTATTTCAAATATTTTCCATCTTAAATCTCTGAAAAATTCCTTGCTTCTCTTGTTTTGTGTCGCTTATTACTTGACTCAACATCCCTATTCTCACATTCATTCATTCAACAAACATTTATTCATTCCTTACTGGGACAAACCTTTTGCTGGAAATAAAATGCCACAATCCCTACCCACAGGAGGCTTACCTCGGCCCAATGCAGTCTCACAGAGGATTCTTTGAAATCTTTAACATGATAAAGGATCCTGGCTGAGGGGGTGAAGCTAAGAGGAAGGCTGGAGGGGAGAGTGTGGAGGGACTTCCCAAAGGAGATTAAAGCTACTGAAACTTGAGGGTGTAGGTTGTTGGAAAAGGGAGGAGTTGGAGTTGGATGAGGTGGGGTGATTTTAAGGAGAGGAAAGAGGCCTCTTCCTCTGGACAGTAGAGGGTGTGGAGGGTGGACCAGAATTGCTGCACGGTGGATCAGTGGGGGAGAGGGGAAGCCAATGAGGAGTGGCAAGGTCCTAAATTCAAGCAGAAATGGGGTAAGGGGTTCTGCAATAGCAGGAGGGGAGCAAGTGACCTTGGGAGCTGGGGAAGGAGATGGAGTTCATTGGGTTTTGATAACAGAATCCTTGAGATGGGGGAGGGAACGGGAGGAGTCTAGAAAGACTTCTAGGTAAGGACTTAAGCACCTGGGCGGGGTAGGAACATTATTTCAACAATAGGAGGCCCAGTTCTTGGTGGAATTTGATGAGCTCAGTTTGGGGCTTATCTTCTGTCTGGGGAGAGAGATTTGGGGTTCGTTAGCATAAGGATGGTAAAGTCCACAGAGGGTGTGAGAGGAGTGTGTTAGGAGACCTGCGGCTTGGATGCAGAAGGAGAAGCCCAGGAAGCTGGGGCTGGAGAAGCCACTCAAGGCAGGAGTGGTCAGTCCGGGGTTCAGTCCTTGTATCTGCAGGGAGTCACTGAACGGCCGCATGGAGAGCTTCACCGTGCTGAGTGAGCGGTGGAGGGGGGGAAGTGAGGAAGCAGGCACAGAAAGGCTTTGGGAAGGCGAGAGGTGGCACAGAAGGCATGGTACAGTTCACAAATATTCGAAGCTACAGTATTCATTTTAGCCCCAGCAGACAGCAGCCTAAGCTCCTGTCAGCCATGGAGTGGGTAACTAGAGGTTCTTTCATACAGCAATGAAGTCTTACCATTGGCAATGAACATAAGCCAGATATGGAAGAGAACATACTCTTTGGCTCTGTGGCATAAAGGTTAAAAGAAAAAGAAATTCCTGCTTTTTAATCCTTAGTGATAGAAGTTAGGGTCCTGGTGATTTTAGGGAGTGGTGGGGACTGGAAAACCATGAGGATGACTTTGTACATGAAGGTGCTCACCCTGTGGAAATTTTCCTCCAGATCTGTTCACTTTTCTTCATGAATAGTATATTTGAATGAAATGTTTCTTGTTAGTAATAAAACAACTTTTCCTTGACTCCACTTTTCCCCTCCAGCTACATTCCTCCCCTTCACAGTAAAATGCAAAAAAGCTGTCTCTAATCTCTCTCCTCCCATTTTTTCCTGAACCCACTCCAACCAGTCACCCTCCCAATTTCATGGACATGGGGTCTGGCAAGTTCTCCGGGGACCTTCCTTTGCTGAACCCAGCACCAACTTGCATGCCTGTCTTAGTCTGCCTGGCAGTCACCTGTTAGAGTCCTGGATACAGTTGATTACTCCCATCAAGAAATATTTGCTGCTCTTGGATTTCAGGACACCCTGCTCCAGATTTTCCACCTCTCTAGTTGCTTAAAAAACAAAAAACGATGCTTTAACAACATTGTAAATCAACAGTACTCTGATAAAAAAAAATTTTTTTAATGCTTTAAAGAGGTCATGATGCAGTAACTCATTTGGCCCATCAGGAGTGGGAGGCAGGCACAGGGAGCCTTGAAGCTTTGAAGCCTTGAAGTTCTTCACAGACATGGCAGCCTCTTGTCCCCAGCAGGAGCAGCAGCTTAGAGCCTTGCCCAAAGAAAAAAGGGGAGATGTTTGTGGAGTAAATGAAAACTAAGAATGTGAATGTTATCCTGAAGGCAGTAGGGTTAGAAAGGGCCTCTGAAACACCATTATTCCTCTTCCCATCTCTCCCCGCAAAGAAAGTAAACTGAACTTATGGCCCAGGATGATGAGGTCCCTTTTCTCTTCAGAAAAGGTTGACTTTTTCGGCCATTGAGCATTGGTGTAGTACTCAAGGAGGCCACCGGAGGACGCTTGTTTCCCAGAAGAATATTCTTAGGAATAGAATTAATGAGTATTGGCAGAAAAAGTAGCTAGAGGGACTTGTCACGTGTGAAAAACTGAAGGCACCCCAGTCTCTGGGGATCTGTTTCTAGAGCCCTTTTCATGATGGGACGTGCTCAGGGGTAGGAGCCCCAAACCTGTGTTGCTAGTCTCAGCTGGCTTATGAGTCAGCCTCTTGATCACTCTTGGTCTCAGTGGCACCACCTCAAGGAAATTGGAGGAATGACTCCTGAGCAGTGTGCAACACAGGTGGCATTAGCAAGAGAGAATAAAGCAAGAAAACACTTCTCAGAAGTTGGAAATAAACGGGATTGCTGACCCTCATTGTCCCAGCCTGTCCCTGGCTAGTGTAAGTGTGTTGAGTGTGTGACCTTACACTCACGTGTCCTACTGCGTGAGTGAGTGTCCAGCACTGGATATTTTTTTTTTTAATATTTATTTATTTATTTATTTATTTTTTGTATTTATTTATTTTTTTACACGAACTCCCAAACATGAACCCCCCTCCCACCTCCCACCCCACATCTTCCCTCCAGATCATCCCCATACACCAGCCCCAAGCATCCTGCATCCTGCATTGAACATAGACTGGCAATTCATTTCTTACATGATAGTATACATATTTCAATGCTATTCTCCCAAATCATCCCTCCCTCTCCCTCTCCCTCTCCTTCTCCCTCAGAGTCCATAAGTCCGCTCTACACATCTGTATCTTTTTTGCTGTCTTGCATGCAGGGTCCTCATTACCATCTTTCTAAATTCCATATATATGTGTTAGTATACTGTATTGGTGTTTTTCTTTCTGGCTTACTTCACTCTGTATAATTGGTTCCAGTTTCATCCATCTTATTAGAACTGATTCAAATGTATTCTTTTTAATGGCTGAGTAATACTCCATTGTGTATAT
>SJYX01017676.1:83677-95256 GCA_006410675.1 Oreotragus oreotragus | reverse complement strand
GCCCCCTGCCCCCCAACCCGTTCCCCTCACCCCCATCCCCCTAACAGAATGTTCTGGGAGGAGAGGAAACAATTTGGGTTGAGGCTGGAAGAGGCTGGAACCCAGAAACCTCGGCCTGTGGTAACATTGCCTTGTCCCAGTCTTTCTCAATCCCTGGGCCTCTGGGAGGTGAAATTGTCCCTGGGGCTCCCTCTGTCCTGGTTGAGTTAGGGCCTCTTGTGCCATCCTGCTGCTGACTGGTTGACAAATGCCCCCATTAGGCAAGGTGCCTCGTTGGGGAGAGGTGGCAGATGGAGGAAGAGCTCATGGTTGTTTATTATTATTATTATTATTTGTCTTATTTATTTGGCTGTACTAGATCTTAGTCGCAGCACATGGCATCTAGTTCCCTGACCAGGAATCGGACCCAAGAGCCCTACATTGGGAGGGTGGAGTCTTAGCCACTGAACCACCAGACCACTGAGCTCAAGGTTTTGATAAAATAAATTTTCACATATTGAGGTATGGGGAAGCCATTCTGGCTTATACGTGAATTAACTTGAATTTTATGGTAACTAAAGCAGCCTGCTTGTGGACTCTCAAACGTATATTGTATATCTGTTTTAATTATTGAAGAAAAAGGCATATTAGCCAAAAGTAATAAATGTCCATGTTAAAAATAAAGCGTAGAGGAGTTCCCTGGTGGTCTAGTGGTTAGGACTCTGGGCTTTCACTGCCGCAGCTGGGGTAACTGAGATCACAAAGCCAAGTGGTAAAAACAAACAAAAAACACACACACACACACACACACACACACACACACACACACAAAATCTTAAATGCTTCACTTCCTGGGACACCAATGCATTTACTCCTCCTTTGATGATAAGGCCCCTTCCGCCTGCCAAGGCCATACTGACTTGCTGTGCAAGTGCTGGTCTTTTTTTTGTAAAAGGTTGGCTTTATTTGTTTCTTATTTTGGTCTGTTTTTTTTTTTTTTAAACCTTGATGAAATATATTCCTGACTTCTTTAATGGTCTTTTTTTCTGAAAAGATATAAAACTGTGTTGAGAACCAAGCTTCTCAGGGGCAGTTTCTCAGAGTAATCTGGGAAGCTGACTTCCAGGTTGTAGTCCTTGGTTCTCAAATAAAACTCTTTTCTATTCTTATTATACATTTTTTTTTCTTTTTTTTTATGACTGTTTATTGATTCTTTTCATTGACAGTTTCCAGGACTTTGCCCTTTCCAGTCCTGAGCAAAACCTGCCCTAGAGGGAGATGGGGCTGGACCAGTTCCTGTCTTTTGAGACTAAAATCCAGACTCCAAGGCGTGCCCAGGGCCTTGTGGGGTGTTTGTGTGTTCTCTGGAAAAAGGGCTACATTCCAGGAAAAAGGATCAATCAGAGTTAAACAAGTTCCTTTTGTTCAGGACTCCTTAGTACCTTTAATAAGCTCATGTGTTTTGTGAGTCTCCTTCCTGGTGGCTCAGGTGGTAAAGAATCTGCCTGCCAATGCAGGAGACCCCAGTTCGATTCCTGGGTTGGGAAGATCCCCTGGAGGAGGGAATGGCTACCCACTGCAGTATTTTGGCCTGGAGAATTCTGTGGACAAAGGAGCCTGGAGGGCTGCAGTCCTTGGAGCTGCAAAGAGTCGGACATGACTGAGTGACCAACACTTTCAAGAAACAGCAAGGGAGATTTCACAAACTTATTTGAATGTAAGATCCTTTCCTTGGGAATCTTGCTTGACCCCTAGTCCATGGAACATACTCTGAGAAGTACCCACTTAATCCAGTGCAGGCCCCAAATTGCTTTCACAGAGATAATGGAAATACAGCAGGGTAGGTGCTTGCCCCAGCCCCAGGTTAGTGGTCTGAGGGCAGCCGGGGCCACCCTTCCCTGGGCACACCCAGAGCCTTCCTGAGTGGGCAGGGAGGGGGCTGCCGCAGCGCCACCACTCTTCCTCACCTTCATCCCTTTCTTTCGTCTTCCGTGACTCAAGGGCCAGCTCATGTGAATTTGGGCTCTGCGGTCATGGAGAGCGGAGGAGAGAGATCAGTGCCCACCCCATTGCCAGCGCTTAGAGCTATAAATTACCTATTTATAAAATCTGGAGGAGGGCATGGCAACCTACTCCAGTATGCTTGCCTGGAGAATCCCCATGGACAGAAAAACCTGGTGGGCTACAGTCCATGGGAAAGCCAAGAGTCTGATATGACTGAATGGCTAAGCACAGCATTTATAAAACGCACAATTTTATGTGTACTTACTTAGCTTGTAGCAAATATGTACAATTGTCTGTGTGTGTGTTAGTCGCTCAGTCATGTCCAACTCTTTGTGACCCCATGGACTGTAGCCCACCAAGCCCTTCCATCCATGGAATTTTCCAGGCAAGAATACTAGAATGGGTTGCCATATTCTTCTCCAGGGGATCTTCCCAACCCAGGGATCAAACCCTGGTCTCCCACATTGCAGGCAGACTCTTGACTGTCTGAGCCACCATGTAAATCTGAGCCACCAGCAAATCAAGAGGTAAAACATTTTCATCATCCCACACATTCCCTTTGCCATCAATCTCGTTTTGCTAACCCATGGCCCTGGCAGCCACTGATCTATTTCCTACTTTTTGCACTACCCTTTTGCCTTTTCTGGAGGTTTCATATAAATAGAATCGTGCAATATGAGGTCTTTTGCACCTGACGTCTTTCATTTATGACAATATCTAGCATGATGTTTATGAGGTTCATTCGCGATGCTTATATCAACAGTTCATTCTTTTTTACTGGCAGGTAGCATTTCATCATGTGAATGTCCACTGTTGATGAACTTGCTGAAGAACGTCTAGGCTGTTCCTGAGTTTTGACTATCATCAACCTTCTTGTACAAGTTTTTGTATGCAAGAATGCTTTCATTTCTTGATGGTAAATATCTAGATGCTAAATTTCTGGAATATACATTAGTGTCAGAGCATGTGTGCTCAGTTGTGTCCGATTCTTTGCAACCCCATGGACTGTAGTCTGCCAGGCTCATCTGTCCATGGGATTTTCCAGGCAAGAATCTTGGAGTGGGTTGCCATTTCCTCCTCCAGAGGATCTTCCTGACCCAGGGATCAAACCTGCATCTCTTGCATTGACAGATGGATTCTTTACCAGTGAGCCACCTGGGAAGCCCCATAAGTGTCATAGTTTGCCCTTTTCAAAATGGCTCCTGATTGTCCTTCCATGATCTGCAGGAGAAGAGGGGAACGAGAGGGTGAGTTGAAGCTGGGAGAGGCTGGAACCTCAGCTTGACAGCTGTCTGTGGGTAGTCTGGTGTCTTGAGCAAGTTGCTTTGTTCTGGTCCATGTGGACTGGAGAGCAGCCAATTTCTGCAAATCTTGAGAGGTTCCTTTTGTCCTGAGCTAAGCGGGCAAGGCCAGACAAAGTTTGGGGTTCTCAAAGGCCATGTTTTTGCCATAAACACTTTGGAATATGGAGCTATAAAGGAGGAGACAAATTTTGTAAGAAGACCAAGGAAAAAAGGATCTTTACCACTGTCCTATACCCAGACGGCTACTTAAATTGAAAGGAATGAAAATTAAACTAGGAAGTCAGTTTCTCAGTTACACAAGATACATTTCAAGTGCTCAATAATCACTCGTGCTTAATGGCTGCCATACTGGATAGCATGGGTGTAGAATATTTCCTTCATCACAGAAAGTTCTGGTTGAGATTCTGAACCCTTCTCTTTGGGAAGGTCAGTGTTATTGTGTTGTTGCCGTTTAGTGACTAAGTCGTGTCTGACTCTTTGTAACCCCATGGACTGCAGCACGCCAGACTTCCCTGTCCTTCACTATTGCCTGGAGTCTGCTCAAACTCATGTCTATTGAGTCAGTGATGCCATCCAACCATCTCATCCTCTGTCGTCCCCTTCTCCCCCTGCCCTCAGGGTATTCTCCCAGCATCAGGGTATTTTCCAATGACTCAGTTCTTCACATCAGGTAGCCAGAGTATTAGAGTTTCAGCTTCAGCATCAGATCTTCCAGTGAATATTCAAGATGGACTGGTTGGATTTCCTTGTAGTCCAAGGGACTCTCAAGAGTCTTCTCCAACACCACAACTCAAAAGCATCAATTCTTTGGGGCTCAGACTTTTTTATGGTCCAACTCTCACATACACACATGACTAGAGACGGACCTTTGTTGGCAAAGTGATGTCTCGCTGTCAGTATTGTTACGACGTCTCTAGTAGACTGAGGCAGGCCCCATGGAGGTCGGCTGGCTTACAGACTTCAGCAGATCCAGTGGCCAGAGCTCATGGTGAGAGCTGGCTGCACAGGGACCCTGCGGTTGGCTGGCGGGATGGCCCCTGAGCTGGACAGCTGGACGCAGTGAGGGCCTTGCAGAGGCAGAAGAACAGGATGCAGCTCTGACTCTCTGAGGGTCTGTGGAGGGAGGAAGGATGGAAAAGGAAGGGGCTGGCTGGAGCAGTTGTGGGAGGGGGCAGGTTTGCTAGTGGGAAGATGTGGGAGCTCCATTTAGGTCGGGCAGTGGGCCTTCTGGGAGGGTCAGACATTCAAGGAGAACTGAAGTGGGTCTGGGACTGAGCTGCGCATAGTGAAACCACCTCTTTGGCCAAGGCCCCTGAAGGGGGATCTGTGACCTTTTCCTGCCTGAGCCTGGCTGTCTCTGCAGGAAGACAACTCTCCCCAGGACTCTCAAGGGTCTCAAGAGTCGTGTGCAGGTCTCAGCCTATCAACAGCCAGTGTTGGGACAGGACTAGCCCTTGGGGTTCTGATTATGACTGCAAGAAGCCCTTTAGCAATCTCCATCAGGAAACTTTGGGGAAAAAATATAAAAGGTTCATTACTGTGGGCCTTGGAAATTATTTGGCATGACTAAGGCCACACATAGAGATCAAGCCTAGAGAGATAAAGAGCATATGGGCCAGCGGTCCTGCATTTTTTGGGGTTGAGGCTTGTGATTTAGGGTTTCCTAGTTTAGTCGTGTCCGACTCTTTGTGACCCCATGGACTGTAGCACGCCAGGCCTCCCTGTCCATCACCAGTTCCCAGAGCTTACTCAAACTCATGCCCTAAGGGCTCACTTTTTATTATAAATGTATAATACAAGTGCAGGCATTTAAAGTGCAGCGAGAGAAAAAACAAGTGGCCCAAAGGGTTAGTTAAAGAAATTAGACAGAAAGGAGCCTCCGTAGGGGGAGGTGGCTTTGCTTTTTTATTCTCCTCCTTGGCTGACAGAGTGTTTATTGAAGATAATCTTTGAAGTGGATGCCTGGCAGTTAGAGCTTAAGGTAGGCATTTGCATTACAAAAAAAGAAAAGAAAGAAAGGAAAAAAAGATCAACAGTCAGGGTTTACACCACAATCCACCAAGTGATGCCCAGGCTTCTGAGCCGATGGTGAGAACCTTAACTAGGTGGATAGTTGATGTGGTAAAGAGCAGGCGTTAAAACCCAGAAACACACATCTACAGAGGATTATAGAGGCAAATCTTATAATAGTTATTAGGCAATAGTCTGAAGTCCACTCTGTAGCCATTGTCCTGGACTTGAAGGTTTCAACCATGAAAGCAGGAAAATATTCCACAATATTATGTAAATCCTTGAACAAATTCCCGGGGCCTTCAAGATCACTGACCTATATTTGGGGCCATCCTGTGAAACAGGTTTGAGTCTGTCCAGAGAGGGTAATTTCCTCCACATCTCACTGAACCAGTCTCTTAGTCTGGAGAAAAGACCAGTTTAGGTAAAAGGTTGTGTCTCATTTTAGGAGGCAGTGATGCGAGTGGCTTCACCAAATAGCCCTAAAGAGTGCAAGCAATCAGCTATTCAACTAGAGGCATTTCTATGGAAACAATCAAAACAAAAAAAATTTTAAAAAGCAAAGGTCAGCAATTGGATCAGTGAAGAGCTGGTTCATTGGGAAAGAACCTGATGCAGGAAAAAAAAGATGAAAGACAAAAGGAGAAGGAAGAGAATGAGATGACTAGATAGCATCACCTACTCAATGGACATGAATTTGAGCAAACTCCGGGAGACAGTGGAGGACAGAGGAGCCTGGCGTGCTGCAGTCCATGGAGTTGCAAAGGGTCAGACACAATTTAGCGACTGGACAACAGCAGCGATTGGAGCTGATTATAA
Organism: Oreotragus oreotragus; assembly: GCA_006410675.1. Lineage (NCBI taxonomy): Eukaryota > Metazoa > Chordata > Mammalia > Artiodactyla > Bovidae > Oreotragus > Oreotragus oreotragus. The sequence goes on along the minus strand of SJYX01017676.1, from coordinate 89,140 downwards.
TTCCAGACTTGTAAGTGTTGGGCTTAAAGCCTCTTCCAATGGAGTGAGAGCAGACAGTGGCAATCTAATAGGTTTTCTTGGACTGCAGTTGGAATATCTCTGGTGATCTTTCTGAGTGGTTCACAAAGTAACAGCAGACATGAAGATTGTTCATACACGAGTTGTTATGGTGATTTCTCTCCTTCTTTTCCCAAGGCTGATATGCAGCTGTTACTGAAAGGAATGTGTGTGTGGGTTCCAGCTGCTCACTGCTCAAAAGTCAATAAACAGGCCAGGTTGGTGGGAAGGAACGTTTGGTTTATTTCAGGTGCCGGCAACTGTGAGGGGAGGGTGGCAGACATCTGTCCAAAGGCCGACTCCCCCCTCCACCTGCCCAGACAACCAGGGGGTTGGTGGGGAGGGCGATGAGAGCATTAATAAAGTCAGGGGTGGAGGGGCTACATGCAGAAACAGCACAGTCATCTCTAACAGTCATCTTCAAATTGGTCATCAGTGGTCTGATCAGCATCATCCTGATTGTTTTAGGTACAGTTAATCTTCAGTTCCATTTGTTCAGAGTCCATTTGTTCCCATTTCTTTGCAGTCAGTTCTTGGAACTGTGGCAGCTCATGTTCTGGGAACAGTCTGCTCAGCATGTAGTTAACTTTTTCACCTGAGGTTTTGGCATCTATAAGACAGCTCACAGGATACACTCAGAGTATTATCTATAGCCCTTGGGAAAGAACTAAAGGTCCTTGGCTATGCTTAATGACTACATTATTTAGTCTCCCTTGACTGTTTTTCCTTTGTTTCAGGATTTCTCACTTCTCAGATTAAATTTATCCTTTGACTAAAGTTTTCCATAGCTAAAAGACAGACAGAAGACACGTTAGGGCGGCAAGCCTCATTGGGAAAGAAACTGATGCAGGGAAAGATCAGAGACAAAAGTTCCACAGCCAGTGCCATCCATCTGGGTCACCACTTTCTGAGGTACAACCAACCTGTCCCATGTGGACAACTGGGGGTGTTCATCGGTGTCTTGAACTCAGAGATACAGAGCAGTGATGCGGGTCCAGGAGAACTCGTGTCTTCAGAAGGGCCGCCCCAGGAACGTGTGAGGACGGGGTAGGGAGAACCAGCCGGCATGCACCTGAGCCAGCCCTGCCTCCTAAGAGGAGTGTCCTTGGAGGAGACTCAGCAGGAGACCCCAGGGAGGAGGAGGGGACCCAGGAGAACAACACTGGGGAAAATCGGCTAAGGGTGACTTTCAAGAGGACAGAGCGATGCCCAGAGTCTGTATAAAGACAAAGCTTGAGTGTGACTTTTGGATCCAGCAAGGAAGGACAAGCAAGCCTGCAGGGGTCTTGAACATGAGAGAGGGCAAAAAAGTGTAGTCAGTGACCTACATGACTCTTCTTCAAACTGGGATGGGAGGTATCAGGGACACAGGCCATATCTGCAAAGGACTTGGGATGGGACATTTCTAGAGAGACAAGGGAGGTGGAGAACAACCCAGGAGAGGGGACAAATGGAGCCAAACCCCTGACTGGCTGAGGGTTGGTTCCAGAGGACTGAATAGTATGAGATGGCTGTCTGCCTAGGGACTGGCTAGAAATGTAAATAGAAGGGGTACTTCTAGAAGGGGTAGGTACTGTTATCCATTCTTCAAGTGTTAAGTGATTATCTGCTGGGTGCCAGGCAGTGCCTGGAGCTGGAGGTGGAAAAGTGAATACACTCCTTTACCCTGAATCCTGAGGAAACCAGAGTGTGGAGGCAGAGGGGTTGTAGACAGTGTCTGGTCCTCGCGTCTCCTGAGGACCCAATCCTCTTAAGCAAGCCTGCCTGTGACATTTCCCATGGGGTCCAGGGGAGGTCAAGGTATTGTAGGAGATGAAGAAACCATTTCTTCACCTTGCACAGGAGACAAAATTCACTCACTGCCCTGCAGTCCTGTGAGGCAACAGCACGGGCCGAGGCAAGTTCAGCTCACGCCCTGGGAGGAGGGCAGGGATGGGGCGGGTCAGGAAGGCTCCCGGTTGAATCTTTGCATCAGAGCCCAGACTGGGCATAAAGGAGGGTCCCTCAGTCTGGGAGGAGGCAGACTGGGGACCATGGAGACCCAGAGGGCCAGCCTCTCCCTGGGATGGTGTTCGCTGTGGCTACTGCTGCTGGGACCAGTGCTGCCCTCGGCCAGCGCCCAGGCCCCCAGCTACAGGGAGGCCGTGCTTCGTGCTGTGGATCAGCTCAATGAGAAGTCCTCAGAAGCTAATCTCTACCGCCTCCTGGAGCTAGACCCGCCTCCTGAGCAGGATGTGAGTTGGGGAGGGGGCCAGGAAGGGGACCTGTCTCCTGACATCCTCGGCCACACTGTCACCCCTTCGCTCAGGCTGGTCCTCCTGTCAGGAAGGCACTTTTCCCTCTAGGCGGCTCCCACCTCTTCCAGGAGACCTTCCCAGACCTGGGCCCCTCCCGGCACCAGGCTTCCTGCCTTAGCGTCTCTGCTCTGGGCTCAGGCGCCCTGCACACCTGGCTCAGGCTGCCGGGGCTCCTGGGAGCTCCAGGGGTGGAGGGGTCACAGGCTCTGTGAGGTGACCTCCCTGCGGATGTCCCCTGCACCTCGGTGTCTCCCTGCCAGGGGGGCCTCTGTCAGCCTGGAGGCTCCAGTGACAGGGGCTCTCCCTGCAGGCGGCCCTGACCGCCCTGGGCCCCTCTGAGGGGAGGCGCTGCCAGCAGCGCTGCTGTGAGGGCCGCCCCTGCTCTCTGTGTGCCCTGAGGCCGGGCCCGGGCTCCGTGCCCTCGCCTGTGCTCCCAGCACCAAGCCCAGGCCGGACACACAGGGGGCTGGAGAGGCTGCCGTCCGGGTGGGGGGCAGGGAGACGGGTCAGAGAAGGGAACATGAGCCGAGCCCAGTCTCCCCATTTTATTCCTGGATCAGGGTGAGAACCCAAACATCCCGAAGCCTGTGAGCTTCCGGGTGAAGGAGACCGTGTGCCCCAGGCCGAGCCAGCAGCCCGCGGAGCAGTGTGACTTCAAGGAGGATGGGGTGAGCCTGGGGGTGGGGAGTGAGGGCTGGGATCAGTGCTTCTCAGTGCAAGCTGAACAGGGAACTTCAGGGAAGATTTCCAGCCCTTGGTGGGTGAGGGGAGGTGAGGCTGGGAGGTTATGACCCAGGGTTTCCAGTTTGACCTGGAGCTTCCCTTTCCAGCTGCTGAAAGAGTGTGCGGGGACAGTCACCTTGGACCAGGTCGGGAATAACTTTGACATCACCTGTGCTGCGGTGAGTGACCCCTCCTGGGTTGCGATGCTTCTGGGGGGTAGTGTGTCAAACATCCTTTGGACCAATGACCCGCTGCCCCATCCAGAGCAGAGAAAGGCCCTCCTACCCAGGCCTCTCCTTCCCTTGAGCCCCAGGTCTCTAGCCCTGGCTCTGCATCCCTTAAAGCAGGGGTTCTTCACTGGGGTCCCCACCTGGGAACTGAGAGGCAGATTCTCAGCCCCACTGAGACTTCCTGAATCCAACTCTTGGGTGGGGTCCAGCCATTTGTATTTTTACAAGGCCTCCAGGGGAATCTGACTGTGCTGAAGTTTGAGAGGCACTGACTCGAGTCATGAGCTTTCAGCCCCTGCTGTCATCCAGCTTTGCTGGGATGGACTTGTGACCCCAGAAAACCCTATGTCATCTGTGGACTTCAGTTTCCTCATATGTCTGTGGTGTGGAGATTCAATCAGAGGCTCCAACGTTTGCAGCCAGAGGGTGCCTGGGCCCTAAAACCTCCTGAAATTGCCCAGTTAGTGGGGATGCCCAAGTGGGGAGGGTTTTGGTCTTACCCCGGGTCCCTCCCTCCACAGTAACATGTTTCTTCTCGTTGCACAGCCCCAGAGTGTCAGGGGACTTCGAAGGCTGGGTAGGAAGATATTACATGGTTGGAAGACGTATGGCCCAATTGTTGTCCCAATAATCAGATTAATTGGGTGAACTGTGGGCCCAGGAAAGAGTCCTAAGGGTCTGCCGGCCCTGGTGAAGACTTCTGGACTCTGAGAAATAAATTCTTGTGAGAACAAATTCCTCCAGGCTTCAGTTTCAATTGTCTCCCCTTCTCCCACTTATAATGACTGAGTTGTTTACTCTGGGAGGCCCTCTGTGTCAGGTGTGTGTATGTGTGTGTGTGTCTAAACGTGTGTATGTATTTGTGTGATCACTCCTGTATGTGTATGTGTGTGATCTCTCCTGTGTGTATGTATGTGTGTATGTGTGTGTGTATGTGTGTGTGTGTGAGATCACTGGGGACATGGGCAGCAGGCCCAGGAGCTCCGGGACAGTGTCTCCACCCTCAGGTCCCTCCTGAGCCCTTCAGCCGCCCCTGCCCTCCTCCTCCAACACCCAGTAGGACGTACGGAGACCTCTTGTGTGTGCAGTGCTGATGGGAATGCTGCTCCTGCTCACGTGGAGCTGACAGTCCACGAGGGACCAGGCTTCTCACCTTGTTAAACACTCAGAGAGATGCAGTTCAGTCTCAGGGCTGAGCCTGCAGGTGCAACGCCCAGGACGTACCTCTTGCCCTCAACAATCTTAACTTTGAAATAGCCCATCCCTCCTGGCTTTTCCTGTGGCATTGAGACACATCACTGTTTTTTCAACTGGGTCCCAGACTGAAGCAGTGGGCTTGTGTTTAAGGATCAGTTCAGTTTGGTTCAGTTGCTCAGTCGTGTCCGACTCTTTAGGATCCCATGAACTGCAGCACGCCAGGCCTCCCTGTCCATCACCAACTCCCGGAGTTCACCCAAACCCATGTTCATTGAGTCGGTGATGCCATCCAACCATCTCACCCTCTGTCATCCCCCTCTCTTCCTGCCCTCAATCTTTCCCAGCATCAGGGTCTTTTCCAATGAGTCAGCTCCTCATATCAGGTGGCCAAGGTAGCAGAGTTTCAGCTTCAACATCAGTCCTTTAAATGAACATCCAGGATTGATCTCCCTTAGGATGGACTGGTTTGATCTCCTTGCAGTCCAAGGGACTCTCAAGAGTCTTCTCCAGCACTGGAATTCAAAAACATCAATTCTTCTGTGCTCAGCTTTCTTTATAGTCCAACTCTCACATCCATACATGACCACTGGAAAAAGCATAGCCTTGACTAGACGGACCTTTGTTGACAAAGTAATATCTCTGCTTTTTAATATGCTCTCTAGGTCGGTCATAACTTTCCTTCCAAGGAGTAAACGTCTTTTAATTTCATGGCCACAGTCACCATCTGCAGTGATCTTGGAGCCCCAAAAATAAAGTCAGCCACTGTTTCCGCTGTTTCCCCATCTATTTGCCATGAAGTGATGGGACCGGATGCCATGGTCTTAGTTTTCTGGATGTTGAGCTTTAAGCCAACTTTTTCACTCTCCCCTTTCACTTTCATCAAGAGGCTTTCCAGTTCCTCTTCATTTTCTGCCATAAGGGTGGTGTCATCTGCATATCTGAGGTTATTGATATTTCTC
>SJYX01017676.1:0-82902 GCA_006410675.1 Oreotragus oreotragus | reverse complement strand
TACTAGTGTGTGAGATGAGTGCAATTGTGCGGTAGTTTGAGCATTCTTTGGCATTGCCTTTCTTTGGGATTGGAATGAAAAGTGACTTTTTCCAGTCCTGTGGCCACTGCTGAGTTTCCCAAATTTGCTGGCATATTGAGCGCAGCACTTTTACAGCATCATCTTTCAGGATTTGAAATAGCTCCACTGGAATTCCATCACCTCCACTAGCTTTGTTCATAGTGATGCTTTCTAAGGCCCACTTGACTTCACATTCCAGGATGTCTGGCTCTAAGTGAATGTGAATGATCACACCATCATCATTATCTGGGTCGTGAATGGTACAAAATTTGCACCATTAAATGCAAGCATCTTGTCCATCAGGGTGAAGAGCTCTGCATGAAGGTGTGAGAGACACAGTAACACACAGTTCACGTGTCTACTTGCCTGTGTGTTTCAGACACTGCCCGTGTCCTGCCCACTCTGCATTCTCTAGTTGACCTTTGCTCTGGGGCAGACTGGAAGCACTGGGGAATTTGCACCAAAGGAGTAGCTTCAACCAACCACTGGGGGGACATGATGGAAAAACACCTCCTCTTTCTTATCCCTTGGGTGGCCCACTCCCAGAAGTGTCACACCTCTGCCTGAGGTCCCCAGCTTCAGGCCTGTCCTGTCCATTCAGTTTTACATCGGTGTTGACCATATGTCCCTTGCTATGGACCAGGCCTTCAACATGCATATGTGACCACTGAGCGCAGAAAGGAAATGATGCCAACAATTTTTCCATCTCGACCCGCGAGAAGGAGACAGAACTGGNAGCCTCAGGCCTGTCCTGTCCATTCAGTTTTACATCGCTGTTGACCATATGTCCCTTGCTATGGACCAGGCCTTCAACATGCATATGTGACCACTGAGCGCAGAAAGGAAATGATGCCAACAATTTTTCCATCTCGACCCGCGAGAAGGAGACAGAACTGGTCCCGGGCAGAGAGGCGTGCAGGCCTTGTCAATGCCTTCTACAGTGATTGGGGAGAGTCTGCTGCTTGACCTTTGGACCTCTCACCCCTGCGAAAACAGGTAACAAGACTATTTCATGAATGCCGCTGAGCGTCAGTTTGAAGCATGCTTGGCTCGTGTCCTCTGCACTCGGCCTGTGGATGTGACTGACTGTGAGCAGACAAAAAAGCCCGGCCCGCACCTCAGTCAGTCCTAAAGCATGGGTGCACTTCCAGCTCCAGCGTTTTTGTGGGTGAGGCTGAGGCTCGTCTCAAGGTGAACACCTCTCTGCTCAGCTCCTTCCTCTGCCCTCTCCTCCCTTCCCGCTCCCTCCTTATGAGCACCCCCCTCAAAGTTCACATGCCGCTTAATTTCCTGCCGAGGTCCTGCTTCTAGAAAACACAGGCTGGGATGACAGTGGAGCGGTGCAGAGTCCGTCCGCTCCTCTCAGATGGGTCAGCTGTGGGACCTGATGCGCAGATAAGAGAGAAGGGCCTCAGGAGTCCAGGGTGGTGGAGCAGAGTGGGGTGGGGATGGGGCAGTGCAATAAGCCAAGGGGGCATTGAGGGTTTCACAAAGTGGTCAGAGTGGTACAGGTACAGGAGGTCAAGAGGCCCGTGGAGTTGGAATTTCAGTAACCACGTGTATTGCTAGCTATTTTCTATTGTAATCATCTCCCTTTCCTCCTTTGACTTGGGAAAAGGATACAGCTTGACCAAGGTGCCTTTGGGGCAATATCTGGGCTGTGAAACCAGGTTTCACAAAGCCCAACTTTCTTTCCTTCTCCAAGACTGAGTGGGCAACCAGCACCATCCATTCAGGCTGTCACCTTCCAAGGCAGCCTGGCCAAGCCCCCAAGGGTCCCCCAGGGCAACTGAGTCCACGAGCCACCGCGGGCCTCCTGGGCACATGGTGCTTCCCTGCTGGTGATGGATTCAAAAGGGCTTCATGGTCTCAGGACTCCTCTGTCCCTTGGGCACACTGTTTCTCCCAGTTGTGCTCTCTTGTCCTCCCAGTGGCCCCCACTCCCCCCTTGCTGTGCAACCAGAGCACTGGGCAGGGAGTCACTGAGGTCAAATCAGAAGGGATGTTCTAAAGTCTCTGTGAGCCAAGAGAAGTTTCTTTGTGTGGCTGAGGTCAGGGAAGGCGTCTCAAGGTGGAAGGGCAGGTCAAGCAGAGACATCAGGTGTAGAGATGGGAGGAGAGCAGGAGGCTCCAAGGTGTCTTGCAGTTGGGGTTGACAGGGCACGCTGACACCCGAGAACTGGAGGGATGTCCCCACTGTGTACAGTGAGAGTGTCAAGATTCAGACCCGACTGCCAAGCGGGGATGTGTGTATTCTGAAATCAGGGGATACAATGGTCATTCAGCGTTTTGTCTTACCACCTAGAAATTAGTATGCAGGGAAGATTGTGCTGTGGGAGAACCTGAAAATCAGGGAAGGTGGAGTCTGGAGGTTGTGGCTTCACTGAGAGGAGAGAAGACGGGAGTAGGCCCAGGGCAGGGGTGGTGGGAGGTCAGGGGAGTGTCCTCAGGAGGGAGAAGGAGCAGCAGGCTCCCAGGCTTCCAGCTCAGGGCTCCTGCGGCAGCACCCCGCCAACAGCCCAGTGCGGACCACCAGGGCGTTCACGGGAGTCTTGAACCCAGAGACAGAGCAGTGATGCGTGTTCAGGAGAACTGGTGTCTTGAGAAGGGCCATCCCCAGGAACGTGTGAGGACGGGGAGGAAAAGCAGCCTGGAGGCTCCTGAGCCAGCCCTGCCTCCTAAGAGGAGACTCCTTGGAGGAGACTCAGCAGGAGCCCCCAGGGAGGAGGAGGGGACCCAGGAGAGCAGGGATGGGGAGAATTGGTCAGGGGCCATTTCAGGAGGACAGGGGGTCCCTGGAGTCTATGGAGATGAAGACACGGCTTGAATGTGAATATGGATCCAGTGAGGACTGGGCAGCCTGCCGTGGCCTTGAGTGTAGAGACGGCACTGAATTTGGGGTCACAGTGCAGATGACCCTTCCCATGCTTGGTTCAAGAGGGATCAGTGGAACGGCCCATGTCTTGCAGGGGCAGGGGGAGGGTTGCTGTGAAGGAGAACTTTTTCAGTGAGAAAATAGTGGAGATGAATCTAGGAGAGGGCACCAAGGGAGCCAAGCCCTGACTGGCTGAGGTCTCAGCCCAGAGGACAGGATGATGTAGGATTGATGTCTGCCGAGGGCTGGGCTGGAAATGTAAATCTACAGCAGGAGTTGATGGTCTTACCATTCTTCAAGTGGTAACGGAGTGCCTATTAGGTGCCAGACAGGGCCAAGAGCTGGCGATTGAGACGTGAATACACTCCTTTACTCTGGATCCTGAGGGGCCCATGGTGTAGAGTCAGAGGGGATGTAAGCAGTGCCTGGTCCCTCCTCTCCTGGAGGACACAACCCTCTTGAGCAAGCCTGCCTGTGACACTTCCCCCGGAGAGGCCAAAGCACTCAGGAGGTGGGGAAACCATTTCTTCACCTTGCATAGGGTCCTCCCTGCCCACTGCCCAGCAATCCTGTGAGGCCACAGCAGGGGCTGAGGCAAGTCCTTCTCACATGCTGGGAGGAGGGCAGGGATGGGGCGGGTGAGGAAGACTCCTGGTTGATCGATTGCATCAGGCCCAGGCTGAGCATAAAAGGAGGGTTCCTCAGGCTGGGAGGATGAGGACGGGGACCATGGAGACCCAGGGAGCCAGCCTCTCGCTGGGGCGCTGGTCACTGTGGCTCCTGCTACTGGGACTAGCGCTGCCCTCGGCCAGCGCCCAGGCCCTCAGCTACAGGGAGGCCGTGCTTCGTGCCGTGGGTCAGCTCAACGAGCGGTCCTCAGAAGCTAATCTCTACCGCCTCCTGGAGCTAGACCCTGCACCCAATGATGTGAGTTATGAAGGGACCTGGGGAGGGGGCCAGCTAGTTGGGGGGCAGAGAGACAGATCAGAGGAAGAAGAAAGAGCCCAAACCCAGTTTCCCCTACTTTGACCCGTGACCAGGACGTCGACCCAGGCACCAGAAAGCCCGTGAGCTTCACGGTGAAAGAGACCGTGTGCCCCAGGATCCCCCAGCAGCCGCCGGAGCAGTGTGACTTCAAGGAGAATGGGGTGAGCCTGGGGGCGGGGAAAGGCAGATGCTTCCCCAGGGTTGGACAGCGGGCTTGGGGATGATTTCCAACTCCTGGGAGGAGGCCGGGAGGTTATGGCCCAGGGGTTGTTTTGACCTTGAGCTTCCCCTTGCAGCTGGTGAAGCAGTGTGTGGGGACAGTCACCCTGGACCCATCCAATGACCAGTTCGACATAAACTGTAATGAGGTGAGTGGCCCCTTCTGGACTGAGGGGGTGCTGGGCGGGGTAAGTATGTGACTTTGGACCAGTGACCCGCTGCCCCATCGAGGGCAGAGAAAGGCCCTGCCACCCGGGCCCACCTTCCCTGAGCCCCAGGTCTCCAGCCCTGGGGCTGCCTCCCTTAGAGGAGTGGTTCTCTAATGGGGTCCCCACCCGGGGACGGGAAGGCAGACTCAGCACCGCTCCAACCAGCTGAATCCGACTCTGGGGTGAGGTCCAGCCGTTTGTATTTTCACAAGGCCTGCAGGGGATTCTGACTGTGCAGAAGCTTGAGAGGCACTGACTCAGCAACGATCTTTCATGCCCTGCTTTCCTGGGATGGGTTTGTGACCCTGGGAAGCCCCGTATCACCTGTAGGCCTCAGTTTCATCTCTGTCTGTGGTATGGAGATTTAACCTTATGCTCCAAGGGTCACAGCCAGAGGGTGATCTGGGTCCCCAAGGTTCCTGGAGTCCTCTAGGAATGGGCTGGCAGATGTGGAGGATGGGATCTTGTCTTGACCTTCCCCCGGTTCTCACAAGAAGCTTGTTTTTATTGGTTCACAGCTTCAGAGTGTCAGATTTCGTCCACCAATCCTTCGTCCACCAATCCGTCCGCCGTTCCGCCCACCGTTCCGCCCACCGTTCCGCCCACCGTTTCGCCCACCAATCCGGCCACCCTTCCGTCCACCCATAGGACCATTTCCTGGTAGACGGTGAACAATAGGCAGATAACTCCCTGATAAGCCCAGGGAAGACCTCTTGGGATCTCTTTTGGCCTGAGTCAGCATCCAAAAAATAAAATCTTGTGAAAACAACTTCCTCCAGCTTTCAATTTCAACTGTCTCCCCTCTTCCATGACCGTTAGGAATGTCTTTGTATGTGTGTGTCTATGATCACTCCTGTGAACACAGAGAATCGTGAGGCCCCTGTTCCTTCCAGGAGGGCACGGGGGAGGCAGCAGCCCCAGGAGCTCCAGAACAGCGTCCCCACCCTCGGGTCCCTCCCGAGCCCTTCACCCGCCCCTGCCCTCCTCCTCCAACACCCAGTAGGACGTGAGGAGACCTGCTGCGTGTACAGTGCTGGTGGGAATGCTGCTCCTGCTCACGTGGAGCTGACAGTCCACGAGGGGTCAGGCTGCTCACCTTGCTCAACACAGAGATGCAGTTCAGTCTCAGGGTTAAGTCTGCATGTACCATGCCCAGAACATTCCTCTTCCCTATGGCAATCTTAACTCTGGAAAGTCCACACCTCCTGACTTTCCTGTGGCGTTCAGACACATCACTGTCTTTCTAGTTAGCTCCCACATTTTAGTGGTGGGTCTGTGTGACGGAATCCGATGATATAAAACTTCTTAATAAAAAGAAGCATTCTGCTCATCGGGGCGATGAGATGAATACTATGTGAGACGCAGAAAGTGACACAAAGGTCACATTTCTCTTTCCCCGGATGTTCAGACACTGTCTATATCCTGCCCACTCCCCATGCTCTAGCTGACCTTTGCACTGGGGCAGACTGGAAGCACCAGGAAGTTTGTATTCTGGTAGCAGCTTCAACCAACCATTGGAGGGACTTGGGGGAAAAACATCTCTTCTTCCTCACCCTTGGGGTGGCCCACTCCCAGATATGTGTATCCCTGTGTGAGGTCCCCACTGGGATTTAGCCCCAACCACCCCCATCAGTGACCTCTTCATCGACCCTTCCTCTTCTGACCCATGGCCTGCCCTGTCTCCCCTGTCCACACTTCTGCTGGCTTTTTTTTCTGGACTCTCCTCCCAAACAAACTCCTTCCACCAAAGGCGTGTCTTAGGTCTCCTGCTGGGTCCACCTGAACAGACACAGATTGCCTTCTCTGAGAGGGACGGAGGGCAGGATCTCACAGAGCATTTACTCTGCTACCTGTCAGGCTTGGCTCCTCTTGGTGAGCAGGTGGGGCTAATTTCAGGCAGGTTAGAGGAACCTCACGCTTCCCACTCTAGGGAATGTGGCCTCTGATGGAAGTGGAGTCACGGAGAGTGTGTCCACTCATTCCATACGGGTCAGGTGAGGGGTCTGATGTGGGGACAAGAGAGAAGGGCCCCCCAAAAAAAGAGAAGGGCCCGAGGGGTCCAGGATGGTGGCGCAGGAGGGGGGGGGCTCCTGGGGGCCAGTGCTGAAAGCCAAGGGTCACTGAAGGTCTCACAATACGGTGAGAGGGGACAGGAGGTCAAGAGGCCCAGGGAGATGACTCCTCATGTTTCTCAGTGTTTGTGTACATGTGAAGGTCACTCACTTCAGGGCAGGTCTTCCTTGGTTGGGACATTGAAATCAAAGACAGAGTGGAGGAGATCAAGAGATCAGGAAGAGGGGAGCCAATCAGCATGAACCAGAAGGGGCTTCTCCATCCCCCAGACCCATGCTGTGTCAAGGAGGGACACTGGACTGTTACTAGGCGAGGACCTTGTGGATCTTGGTTGTGTTCATCCTTGCATGAATGAAGCTGTAAGATATACCATGCAGCCCCCTGTTCTCCCGTGTGCCACTCTGCCTCTGTGTCATCCCCAGCTGGAGCAGGGTAGAACGCTGTCAGGGAAGGCAGAGAGCCACATTGTCACTTTCATGGCCCCTAGGCACTTTCAACTGTGTGGACTCATTCATCCTCAAAAATGTATCTAATGCTATATTTTACAATTGAGTTCAGTTCAGTTCAGTGGCTCTGTCGTGTGTGACTCTCTGATGTTCAGAGCCTCAAGGAGCAACACCCCCATCACGGGAAGGGTGAAAAATGAAAATCTCCACAAAATGACTCTTTCCTGGAAAAAAGGGAAACGGGGCACTTGGAGGGAAACATTTAGAGGCAAAGATGGCTGATCACATTCCAGATGCAGCTCTCTCAGACGTGGGGTCTGTGTCAGAGCTCCCTGGGGGTTTTGGTCGACCAGAGTCCTGAAGATGCCTGGTCTTTCATGGGTGGATGTGCTAAGTTAAAGGAGCATGCGTGGGCTGTGCTGCTAAGTCACTTCAGTCATGTCAGACTCTGTGTGACCCCATGGACGGCAGCCCACTAGGCTCCCCTGTGCCTGGGATTCTCCAGGCAAGAACACTGGAGTGGGTTGCCATTTCCTTCTCTACTGCATGAAAGTGAAAANGCGTGGGCTGTGCTGCTAAGTCACTTCAGTCATGTCAGACTCTGTGTGACCCCATGGACGGCAGCCCACTAGGCTCCCCTGTGCCTGGGATTCTCCAGGCAAGAACACTGGAGTGGGTTGCCATTTCCTTCTCTACTGCATGAAAGTGAAAAGTGAAAGTGAAGTTGCTCAGTCATGTCCGGTTCCTAGCGACCGCATGGACTGCGGCCCACCAGGCTCCTCCGTCCATGGGATTTTCCAGGCAAGAGTCCTGGAGTGGGGCACCATCGCCTTCCTGGGCCACTGCTGCTGCTCAGCCTCAAAGACATCTTTTGACACCTGTGCCTGAACAAGCCCCTTGGTCAAGAAACCTTCCCAAATTTACCTGGTTGCGTTTCTCACCGTCTCATGGGCAGTACACCAGAGACTGGCAGTGTGATCCGGTGTCTGCCTATGAAACTGGATGGTCAAGCCTCAGTCTCTGGGGGTATCAAACCTTGTTGCAATAGAATGCTCTGCACTCAATACCTCTTTTATGACTCACATTGATATGCAAGGAAAATGACCATTCAGGGGCCATGTTAATGGAATCAACAAATAAATTAAACCTGCACTGGCTAGGTGGGGTCTCTAGGCATGTGGATACACCATCACATGGGACATGGTGATCCATTTAAATCCACCATCTAACCTCAAAATATTGACAAAGTCTAGTGATGTCAGCACATGAGGCCAAGGAAACCTTGCCAAAGTGGCTGACTGCCAGCCTCATGACTGAGTGACAAAGGGGAATTCCAGGGCAATAACAGGGGTGCCATCCCTGTGTGCACAGTATACGTGGGATATGATATTCAAAGACTCTCAGATGGTCTGTGTTTCATATCTGGATTCACAGAACACATCCGGTCTGCAACAGCATTGCCTTATAGTAAGAACCTGGGTGTGAACAGCTACCCAGATGACTCCCCGGACCTTCAATGCCCCCAATCTCATCTCCGAGTAGTCAGTACCATTGGAAGATGAAATGGACTCTGAGAGGGAACATCGAAAGGATAACAAGGCTCACCTCCCAGTTGCACTTAGGGAAGGCAACTTGAATTCTAAATGAGCTGATTCCCTGGAAGGCAATCTTCTAGCTAAGTAAAATGTTTAATTTTGAGGCTCGGAAATGAGGGAAGAGGCCCATCCTGATGGAAGATTCTCAAACCACATGAATAATCTTTCTCAGCCCACTTGTCTTTTTCCCAGGCACCTCTGGCAGCTCCTAGTATTGGAATTTGCAAGCTGCAAAGAAGACCCATGTAGGGGGTGACTCCACCCTAGTTCTCATTGCACTGCCAGCTCTGCTGCTGAAGGCTATTGATGACAATGATCGTGAATATAAGGTGGAAACTCCTAAAGTGATCCTACTGGTGTTTCAGGGCATAGGGAGCAGTTCGATGATGGGTCATGGCATAAAAGGATGAAGCTCCTGAGCACATAGGGAGGAGTCACAAGGGGAGGAATGGGGACAGGAGCAGTGATTGCGGAGGGACTGGGCGTTCAGATCACTTGGTTGTGAAGAAAGTGACTACCCTGGTGATGGGAATAGAAGGCCTCCGACTCACAGAGTCTAGGGTGGGAAGACGCACCATTCAATGCTCCCTCAGCGTTTGTCTGCAGGGCATCTGGTCACTTTCACCCAGACTCTACCTGATCAACAGCCAGTGAAGAGTCTTTTTCTAAAAATTGTTTCTTTATGTATGGCTGTGCTGTCTTCATTGCTGCGCTTGGGCATTCTCTAGTGGCGGCGAGGGGGGTTGCTCTTTATTGCAGTGCACAGGCTTCTCATCTCAGTGGCTTCTTTTGTTGCAGAGTATGAGCTCTAGAAGGTGGGCTCAGCAGCATACAGGCTTATGGGGGGCTGGCACGGAGGCTCAGTTGCCCCACGGCATGTGGAATCTTCCCAGACCAGGGATCGAACCCGTGACCCCTGTATTGGCAGGCAGATTCTTAACCACTAGACCACCAGGGAAGTCCTGAGGAGTCATAAACTAAGGGCTCTTGTTGCCTTTCCAACAATTGCCACCTCCAGGAGTGGACAGCCTCCACTAAACGTGACATAACCAGGTTGACCTTCTAGATACTGATAAGGTTCTCATAAGTCTCATCATGAAATTTTGAACTCTTTTACATGTGTTGCCCAGAATATGGTAGCTGTTCTAAGCTTAAAGACTTGTCAGATTCTGATATCACAAAAGCAACATCTCTTGCTGATCTTGCTGCTACTAAGTATGTGAAAATCTGGCCTGGACTTGCCTACAACACCCACCTAGTCTCAACTCTCTCTTGTGATGATAAAAAGCATTTTGTGGACAGGGGGGAATGGCTGGTATCAAGAGTGTGTCACCGGTGTAGTCACACAGGCCCCCATGCTTAGGTACTTGCTGATGACTTATTCTTGAGGTCTTGAAATTCTCATGATTTTGAACAAGGGGCCCCACATTTTCATTTTGCAAGTGATGGAGCCAGTGGCTGGCCAGGGGTGACTCCATACTTGAAATAATACAGGAAGGAGGCCCCGGAAACTGTTCTGAGAGCAACTTACTTCCCTCCAGCCTTGCCCCAGCTCTCCCTAGGGTCTTCCCCTCCACCCCAGCAACGTCAGCAGCCAAAGGGCAAGGGACAGCCTTGGAAGCAATGGAGAAGAGTGGGAGGCGGACCAGGGCAGAGCAGGCCCCCAGTTCAGCCCTTCAGTGTCCAGAGTGCCACTGGTCAAAAAGAAGAGTCTCTAGAACTCCTTCAACTTCTGAGATTCACGTGATATACAGGGTCGCCAGAGTGGTGGGTTGTGGGGTCAGAGAGAGGGGTAGGGAGCTAGTCTAAGAAGGAGGGAGGCCCTAGATCGAACCAGGGGGGCTCCACACTGGACAGGAACTCTGGGTCCTTCTATCACCCTGATTTGGCCAAGACCTCTCTCCCAAGGCTGCATCTCACCCCACCCTGGGCCTCAGTTTCCTTCTTGGCTTAATGGGACTGGTGATGAGCCCTATCCTGCCCTCCTGACAAGAGTGCTGTGAACTCAGAGGAGGTGGGTGCAGAGGAGCCCATTGTATCCCGAAGGACCACACACACAGGTCACATCGCTGGACTCAGGTCTCCAGACTCCATGGGCAATGTGGTGATGCGGAGGCTGTGAGTGGAGGAGGCAGGACAAAAGGGGCCTCAGGATCCCCTCGCAGTGTTGTTACCATGACCCTCCCAGGGATTAGTGTCAGGGTTGTTGTGTAGGTGACAGGATGGACCCCAGGGATCCCACTCAGTGTTTCTGTCACTGCCAAATTACTTGGAAGAAAGTTCTTTCAATGAGATTGTCCAGGGGCACACTACTGACCATCATGGCAGGAACTCCCAGCAAAGGGCGAGAGTTCCCAACTTAAGGAATGGCGGGCTATCAGTCTGGTTTCCTATTCACAGCCAGGGTGTCACACCTACAGAGCATAGCCCCCAGCAGCCCCAGCCCTCCCTTCCCTGGTCCCTGCCTCCCATCAGCCCTCCCACTCTCCACCCCACTGTAACCTGCAATTCCAGCTCCCCAAGCTCTTTCCTTTTCTGTTGATTTAAATCCTTATGGAGGGAGATTGTTGCTGGAGACAGAATCGGTGGCTTTCTACAGGTGGTGATTAGGCAGGAAGGTGCTTTACAACCTCCTGAATATCTTTACAAAAGAAATAAAGTCAGGCGCTTACCTGTAACTATTGAGTTGGACCAGGGACCTGTGACAGATTCCAAGCTGGAAAAAATGGAGTCAGCGAGATGGTGTTTGGAGCCCCAATTGGTCTGTCTCTCCTGCTAGGAGTTGGTCCCTTCTCTCTTTCATTCCCAAAGGGCATACTAGCTGGCCTGGGCTGGGTGAAGTCTCCAGATGGTGGGCTGTCTCCCCCTTCCCAGGACACCCATGAGCAGACATAAGACAAGGCAGCTGTGAGGACTAAATCAGAAAAGGCAGATGCTGGAGATGTGGAAGGCTCGCTCCTCATCACAAGAGGTGCAGACTGAGGACCTGGCAGAGGCCCCTAACAGGATCCAGGGAGGATGGGGAAGGAGACTCTAGTCTGCAATGGTGCAGAGGCAGCAAAGCACAGGCGAGGCCTTCCCTGGTGACTCAGCGGTGAAGAATCTGCTTGCAATGCAGGAGACCCAGGAGCCGCAGGTTCGATCCCTGGGTTGAGGTGATCCCCTAGAGGAGGACACGGCAACCCACTCCAGTATTCTTGCCTGAGAAATCTCATGGACAGACGAGCCTGGTGGGCTCCAGTTCAAGGGGTTGCAAAGAGTCGAACATGACTTAGCGAATAGACCACCACCACCAGGAAAGCACAGGGAGATTTCCAGGTTACCAAACACCCGGTAACCATGTGTGTTGCTAATTATTTGACTTGGGGAAAAGATACAGCTTGACCAAGAGGCCACTGGGGCAATACCTGGGCGGTGTAACGAGGTTGCACAAAACTCACTTCTCTCTCCTTCTCCAAGGCTGAGTGGTCAACCAGCATCTCCCATCCAGGCTGCCACCTTCCAAGGTACCCTGGCCAAGGCTCCAAGGGTCCCACAGGGCAACTGAGTCCACAGCCTCCCCGGGCCTCACGGGCACATGGTGCTTCCCTGGCATTGATGGACTGGAATGTTCTTCTTGGCTCAGGACTCTTCTGGCCCTTGGGCATAGTGTTTCCCCCAGCTGCGCTCTTTTTTCCTCCCAGTGTCCCCCTCCCCACCTGGTGTTCAAGCAGAGCACTGGGCAGGGAGTCCTGGAGGTCAAATCTGAAGGGATGCCCTGGACTTCGCTGGTGGTCCTGTGCATAAGAATCCCTGCCAACGCAGCGGATGTGGGTTGGATCCCTGGCCCAGGAAGATCCCACACCAGGCAAGGAAGCCCTTGGGCCACAGCTACTGAGGCCTCACACTCTGGAGCCTGTGCTCTGCGCCTCGAGAAGCCACCGCAGTGAGAAGCCTGAGCGCCGCAGCTAGAGAGCAGCCCCTGCTCTCTGCAGCCAGACCAGCTGGAGGAGGCAAGGAAGACCCAGGCCAGCCAGGGCGCACTAACCGAAAGCACATTTTACCAAAAGAGCAAAACAGAGGAAGGGATGTCCCGAAGGCTTTGGGAGCCGAGAGGAGGAGGTACCACTTTTGGTTAAGGTCAGGGAAAATTTTGCAAGATGGCATGTCAGGGCAAGCAGAGGCACCAGCTGCAGAGATGGGGGCCAAGCAGGAGGCTCCGAGATGGCTTGCGGTTGGAGTGGTCAAGGCAGCTTGAGACCTGACCTGCAGGGCCGGGCTGTGGACACTGAGGAGCTCTAGCAGAGCCAGACCCTGCTCTCAGGTGGGGGTCTGTGTGCTCTGAAGGCGGAGGGTGCAATGGTCAAATCAGCATTCTGCCTTCGCATCTAGAAATGGTGTGAAGGGTGGACAGTGGTCTGGGGAGAGCCTGAAAATCAGGAAACATGGAGTCTGGAGGTTGTGGCTTCACTGAGAGGAGAGGAGATGAGAGTAGGCCCAGGGCCTGGGTGGCGGGAGGTCAGGGGAGTGTCCTCAGAAGGAAGAAGGAGCAGGTGGGGCTCCCAGGCTTCCAGCTCAGGGCTCCTGCAGCAGCACCCAGCCAACAGCCCAGTGTGGACCACCAGGGCGTTCATGGGAGTCTTGAACCCAGAGGCACAGTCCAGTGTGTGTGATGGGCACTGGTGTCTTGAGAACGGCCGTCCTCAGGAACGTGTGAGGACTGAGAGGAGAAGCAGCCGGGATGCTCCTGAGCCAGCCCCGCCTCCTAAGAGGAGAGTCCTTGGAGGAGACTCAGCAGGAGCCTCCAGGGAGGAGGAGGGGACCCAGGAGAGCAGTGACAGGGGAGAACTGGTCAGGGGCAATTTTAGGAGGACAGTGTTTCCCCAGCACCTGTGAAGATAAAGAGGTTGAGTGTAGCAACAGGCCACAACTGCTGACATCTTTAGTGTAAGGAAGTCGGAGAAGAGTAGGAGAGGGGACACGTGAAGCCGACCCCCTGACTGGCTGAGGGATGCAGAGAGATGAGCATGGTCTGACCTTGGGACTGCCTAAGGACAGGCTGGATGGGTGAGACTGTAGAAGGGATTGGCGCTGTCATCCACGCATCCAACTTTACCTGTGTGCCTACTGGGTGCCTAGAGGAGGGCTTGTTGCTGTTCAGTCACTCAGTTGTGTCCTGCTCTTTACGATCCCAAGGACGCCAGGCGTCCCTGTCCTTCACTGTCTCCCAGAGTTTGTGCGAACTCATGTCCATTGAGTTGGTGGTGTCATTCTTGTCCTCCATTGTCCCCTTCTCCTCCTGCCTTCAATCTTTCCCAGCATCAACATCTTTTCCAATGAGTCGGCTCTTTGCATCAGGTGGCCACAATGTTGGAGCTTCAGCTTCAGCATCAGTTCTTCCAATGAATATTCAGGGCTGATTTCCTTTAGGATTGACTGGTTTGAGTCCAAGGGACTCAAGAGTCTTCTCCAACACCACAGTTGGAGAGCATCAATTCTGTGGTGCTCAGCCTTCTCTATGGTCCCACTTTCACTTCCAGACATGACTACTAGAAAACCCATGGCTTTGACTAGATGGACCTTTGTCGGTAAAGTAATGTCTCTGCTTTTAAATATGCTATGTAGCTTTGTCATAGCTTTTCTTCCAAGGAGCAAGCGTCTTTTAATTTCATGGTCACAGTCACTATTCACAGTGATTTTTGGAGCCCAAGAAAATGAAGTCTGTCAATGTGTCCATTGTTTTCCCATCTATTTGCCATGAAGCGATGTGACCAGATACCATGATCTTAATTTTTTGAATGTTGAGTTTTAAACCTGCTTTTCACTCTCCTCTTTCACTTTCATCAAGGGGCTCTTTAGTTCCTCTTTGCTTCCTGCCATAAAGGTGGTGTCATTTACATATCTGAGGTTACTCCTGGCAATCTTGATTCTAGCTTGTGCTTTATCTGGCCCGGTGTTATGAATGATGTACTCTGCATATAAGTTATATAAGCAGGGTGACAATATATAGCCTGGATGTACTCCTTTCCTAATTTGGAATCAGCTGATTGTTCTATGTCCAGTTCTAACTGTTGCTTTTTGACCTGCATACAGGTTTCTCGAGAGGCAGGTCAGGTGGTCTGGTATTCCCTTCTCTTGAAGAATTTTCCACAGTTTGTTATGGTCCACACAGTCAAAATCTTTAACGTAGTCAATGAAGCAGGTTGAATAGCAAATATACTCCTTTATACTGAATCCTGAGGTGTGGAGGCAGAGGGGATGTAGACAGTGCCTGGCCCCTCCATCTTCTGGAGGACTCAATCCTCTAGAGCAAGACTGCCTGTGACACTCCCCGTGGGGTCCAGGAAAGGCCAAGAAGTTGTCAGAGAGATGGAGAAACCATTTTTCACCTTGCACAGGGGCTTTCCTGCCCACTGTTCAGAAATCCCATGAGGCAACAACAGGGGCTGAGGTAAGTCACAGCCTGGGAGGAGGGCAGGGATGGGGTTGGTCAGGAAGACTCCTGGCTGAGGCTTTGCATCAGGCCCAGGCTGAGCATAAAAGCAGATCCTGCAGTCTGGGAGGTGGCAGACTGGGCACCATGGAGACCCAGAGGGCCAGCCTCTCGCTGGGACGGTGGTCACTGTGGCTCCTGCTGCTGGGACCAGTGCTGCCCTCGGCCAGCGCCCAGGGCCTCGGCTACAGGGAGGCCGTGCTTCATGCTGTCGATCGCATCAATGAGCAGTCCTCAGAAGCTAATCTCTACCGCCTCCTGGAGCTGGACCCGCCTCCCAAGGACGTGAGTTGGGGGATAGGGTGGGGAGGGGCCGTCTCTTGCTTGCCTTGGCCACATTCTCACTCCTTTCACCCTGGCTGTACCTCCTGTCAGGAAGGCACTTTTCCCTCTAGGCGGCTCCCACCTCTTCCAGGAGACCTTCCCAGACCTGGGCCCCTCCCGGCACCAGGCTTCCTGCCTTAGCGTCTCTGCTCTGGGCTCAGGCGCCCTGCACACCTGGCTCAGGCTGCCGGGGCTCCTGGGAGCTCCAGGGGTGGAGGGGTCACAGGCTCTGTGAGGTGACCTCCCTGCGGATGTCCCCCTGCACCTCGGTGTCTCCCTGCCAGGGGGGCCTCTGTCAGCCTGGAGGCTCCAGTGACAGGGGCTCTCCCTGCAGGCGGCCCTGACCGCCCTGGGCCCCTCTGAGGGGAGGCGCTGCCAGCAGCGCTGCTGTGAGGGCCGCCCCTGCTCTCTGTGTGCCCTGAGGCCGGGCCCGGGCTCCGTGCCCTCGCCTGTGCTCCCAGCACCAAGCCCAGGCCGGACACACAGGGGGCTGGAGAGGCTGCCGTCCGGGTGGGGGGCAGGGAGACAGGTCAGAGAAGGGAACATGAGCTGAGCCCAGTCTCCCCATTTTATTCCTGGATCAGGGTGAGAACCCAAACATCCCGAAGCCTGTGAGCTTCCGGGTGAAGGAGACCGTGTGCCCCAGGCCGAGCCAGCAGCCCGCGGAGCAGTGTGACTTCAAGGAGAATGGGGTGAGCCTGGCGGCGGGGGCCACGGGTGAATGCTTCCCAAGCTGCTGAACAAGGGGCTTCAAGGAAATTTTTAGTCCCTGGGCAGAGCCTGGGAGGTTATGGCCTGCGGGTTCCAGTTTGACCTCCAGCCTCTCCTTCCAGCTGGTGAAGCAATGTATAGGGACAGTCACTCTGGATGCGGTGAAAGGCAAAATGAACATCACCTGCGAGGAGGTGAGTGGCCCTTTCTGTCCTGCAGGAACTGCTAGGGTGATGGGTTGTGGAACCTTCTTAGGACCAAAGACCAGGGCAGAGGAAGGCCCTCCTACCCTGGCTGCTCCCTCCCGTGAGCTCCAGGTCTCCAGCACTGGTTCTGTGTCTTTTAGAGCAATGGTTGGCTAATGGGGTCCCCACCTGGGAACTGACAGAGATACAGATTCTCAGCCCAACTCAGACCACTGGGGTGGGGTGCAGCCATTTTTCTTTTCACCAGGCCTCCAGGAGATTCTGATGGTTTGAGAGGCACTGACGCAAGTAATGATCTTTTAGCCCCAGCTCGCTCCCATCTTTGCCGGGATGGGCTTGTGACCCTGGTAAGCCCCTTGTCACCTGAGGGCCTCAGTTTGCTCCTCTGTCTATAGGTGTCGGCATTCGACCTTGTGCTTCAAAGGTGGCTGCCAAAGGGCATGCTGGGGCTCCAGATCTCCTGCTGTGGGCCTAGGAGCCCGTGTATAGGTGCAGATGGGTCTGGTCTTACCCCTGGTTCCCTTTCCCACAAGTAACCTGGTTCTTCCTGGTTCATAGTTGCAGAGTGTTGGGAGATTTAAACGATTACGTAAGAAGCTGCGAAAACACTGGCAGAGAATTGGCCCATTCGTTGGCCCGCTACTCCGTTTTGGGTAAATTGTGAGCCCATGGAAGAATCCTATGTGTGTCCTCCCTGCCTCAGGCTTTTGGATTCTGAGAAAGTAAAGTCTTCTGAAAACAACTTCCTCCAAGCTTTAATTTCACTTGTCTCCTCTCACTTAGTGGGACCAAATCTTTACCTCTGGGAGCCCTCCTATGTGTGTGTGTATATGTGTGTCTGTGAGAGTGGTTTTTGTGTGTGTGTGTGTGTGTGATCACAAATGCACAGTACAGAAGTGGTTGTTATTTCCAGGTGGGGATGGAGAGCTGGCAGCAGGGCTAAGAGATCCAGGACAGCATCTTTATTCTCAGGTCCCTCCATGCCCAGAACCCGACCATGCACATGCGTATGTGAACACTGATTACAGCAACAAAAAATGAATGTATTTCATCTCAGGAGGGAGATGTAACTGGCCTTTGTCTGGGAGGTCAGCAGGCCTTGTCAGTGAGTCAAGTACAGGGCCTGATGTGGAGAAGGACCGAAGGTGTCCAGGGTGGTGGTACCACAGGTGGGAGGGTTGGGGCTGTGCTGTAAGCCCAGGAGAATCAAGGATTTTACAAAGTGGTCAGAGTAGCACAGAAGTCAAAGAGGTCCAGGGAGCTGACATATTGCATGTGCACAGGAATTATACACCAACAATAAGTGCACAACTTGTGGAGTTTTCGCTATACAAATACCTGTGTGTGATGCACCTAGAAGGGCTTCCCCGGCGGCTCAGTGGTAAAAAATCTGCCTGTCAGTTCAGGAGATGTGAGTTTGATCCCTGGATCAGGAAGATCCCCTGGAGGAGGAAATGGCAGCCCACTCTCATATTCTTGCCTGGAAAATCCCATGGACGGAGGAGCCTGGCCAGCTACAGTCCATGCAGTTGTAAGAGAGCCACACACGTCTTAGTGACTAAACATCACAATAGCATTGCACCTAGAAATCTCTTTATCCGCCTTCTAGTTGCTTCCCCATCTCCATAACCAGGACCCTGACTTTGGAACACTTAAGTCAGTGTAACTAGGATTTGAAATTCATAGAAAATTATATTGTGGCGTATATAGTCTCATTTGCACAATTTTTTCATGCAACATGTTTGTAAGAACTCATCATGTTTTTGTATGTAATTATAGTTGGGGAATTTTTTATTGCTGACTTAGTATTCTGGGCTTCCCTGGTGGCTCAGCTGGTAAAGAATCCATCTGCAAAGCAGGAGACCCAGGTGCAATCCCTGGGTGGGGAAGATCCCCTGGAGAAGGAAATGGGAACCCACTCCAGTACTCCTGCCTGGAAAATCCCATGAACGGAGGAGCCTGGTGGGCTACAGTCTATGGGGTCGCAAAGAGATGGACACGACTGAGCGGCTAAACCACTACTGCCTAGTATTCCACTGTATGACTACACCAAATATATTTACTTTCACTACTGAGAAATGTTTGTGGAGTTTATACATCATTGGTTTAAAATGGTTGCACTCCAGGGCACCGAATGGACATAGCATTCCCAGTTACACATGTCTGGAAGGTTTTCAGTTCCCAAGGCTAAAAGAAGATGCAGGAAACATCTTGGTTCCTTTGTCCTCGGCCATGTGAGTGAGCGTCCATGAGGGAGGCTTCTGAAGAGTGGGACTTCTGGGGGGACCCCGATAATCTATTGTGCTGTGCAGGCTTTCTCCTAGTGAGCATGTTGAGGGGTAGTATGGAGTGGGGAGCTGCTCTTTTCCCCAGGAGTTGAGAAGGCTTTCTGGAAAC
Organism: Oreotragus oreotragus; assembly: GCA_006410675.1. Taxonomy (NCBI): domain Eukaryota; kingdom Metazoa; phylum Chordata; class Mammalia; order Artiodactyla; family Bovidae; genus Oreotragus; species Oreotragus oreotragus. The sequence continues at coordinate 64,328 of SJYX01017676.1, read as the reverse complement.
TGACCCCTCTGACCCTCAGCTTCAAGGTCAGAGGGGGAAAATGTCTCCACGGAGGAGAGGAGGGCCTTCTGTGCATTTTACAGACAAGGAGGAGAAAGGGCAGCTGGTGAGAGTCAGCTTTACGTTCACACCACTGGTCAGCAGGTTGGGCAGAGGGAGGGACGGGAAGTCAAGGCGCTCAGCCTTGGCCTTGCTCATTCTCTTCACCATTTTGCTCTCTTCGCTGGGAGGTCTTGGGCTCTGGGCTGGAATGAGGACATGTATAAAGACAGATGAGGCTGTGCTTTGTCCAGGTAGGGTTTAGGTGCAGAGCATGATGGGAAAGGATATCTAGCTCAACCAGACTGGGAGGGGAGATAGAGGAGAACTGGGAAAGGTGGGCGCCCCAGGGTGGGGACAAGGTAGTGACAACAGTCTTGCAGCAGCCTCTGCCAGGACCTGTGCTCCCATCACTGGGCTGCTGATCCTCTGTTGGGTTAGGAGGGGGCGTGGCCAGAGATCCCAGGGGCCAGTCCCACCGTCTCAGTGCACAGCTGCTGCTGCCACAGAGGTTCTCGCACGCCCGAGGCCGCTCCTCTGCTCCCTCCTTTCCCTCTCCCCCTGCTCCTCTCTCTCTAAGCGAGAGCCTGCAGGGAGAACTGCAGGAAGATGGAGCCACAGAGCTTGCTCAGCTGTGTCTGACTCCACGCGAATCGGGTTCACTCTCATTCGCTGCTGAGAGTTTCAACACAGCAGAATATCTGCAAAGAAGTCACAGCTGGTGAGACGCAAACCAAGGATTCAAACTCCCGCCTGCCTGACTTCAGTGTCTAAGGAGCTGGGTAGCCGCTGTGGGCAGCTTCTGGCCCCGCTGATATTAACAGCTGTCATGGAGCATCGGTTCTTTTCCAAGGTGGACTCCTTTATCAGACCTCGTCCCTGAGCAGCCACCTGTCCCCATGGAAGGATGGGGAAGGGGACTTCAGTGCTAAGGTGTAGGAAATGCAATGATGCAGAGGCAGGAGAGCACAGGGAGGGCGCCAGGCACCAGTAACCATGCGTGTTGCCGATTATTTTCGACTGGTATCACCTCCTTTTCCGTCTGTGACTTGGGAAAAGGATGCCATTTGACCAAAAAGCCTCTGAGGCAATACCTGGACTGTGAAACCACATCCCACAGAGGCCCACCACTCCTTCCTTCTCCAAGGCTGATGTGTAACCAGCGCCATCCATCCAGCTGCCACCTTCCGAGGGGCCCTGGCCAAGCCCCCAAGGGTCCCACAGGAACAACTGAGTCCAAGAGTTACCCCAGATCTCACAGCTACATGGTCATTCCTCCCAAGACCTGTACAAGAATTTCCTTCTTGGCCCGTGGCCCCTCTGTTCTTTTGGTTCATTATCTTCCCAGCTGTTTTCTCAAACCGCCTCCACACGGGCCACCCCAGCGTAGTGTCCCAGTCAGGGCACTGGACAGAAAGTCACTTGGGGTCAAATCAGAAGAGATTTCCTGAAGGCTGTGGGAGCCAAGAAGTAGCGGTGCCGAGTCTCCTTGGACATCAGGGAAGGCTTCCCAAGGAGGAAGGTCAGGGCAAGCAGAGGCATCAGGGGTAGAGATGATAGATGAGCAGGAGGCTCCGAGAGGCCTGAGGGGTTATGGGGGATGCGGCAGCTGACACCTGAGGCCCGTAAGTCTGGGGTGAGGACAACTAAGAATAGCAACCGTCCAGGCCCTGATGCCAGGGCAGGGGAATGTGGGGTCGGGAGGCAGGGGGTGACATGGTCAAACGGGCAGTGTGTTGGAGCCCCTAGAAAATAACGTGGAGGGTGGACAGTGGTCAGGGAGAGCCTGGTAATCAGGGAAGATGGAATCTGGAGGTTGTGGCTTCACTGAGAGGAGAGAAGACGGGGGTAGGCCCAGGGCAGGGGTGGTGGGAGGTCAGGGGAGTGTCCTCAGGAGGGAGAAGGAGCAGGAGGCTCCCAGGCTTCCAGCTCAGGGCTCCTGCGGCAGCACCCCGCCAACAGCCAGGTGTGGACCACCAGGGCGTTCGTGGGAGTCTTGAACCCAGAGACAGAGCAGTGATGCGTGTTCAGAACTGGTGTCTTGAGAAGGGCCGTCCCCAGGAACGTGTGAGGACGGGGAGGAGAAGCAGCCCAGAGGCTCCTGAGCCAGCCCTGCCTCCTAAGAGGAGACTCCTTGGAGGAGACTCAGCAGGAGCCCCCAGGGAGGAGGAGGGGACCCAGGAGAGCAGGGACAGGGGAGAATTGGTCAGGGGCCATTTCAGGAGGACAGGGGGTCCCCGGAGTCTGTAGAGATGAAGACAAGGCTTGAATGTGAATATGGATCCAGTGAGGACTGGGCAGCCTTGAGTGTAGAGAGGGCACTGAATTGAGGTCACAGTGCAGATGACCTTTCCCATGCTTGACTGGGGAGGGGTCAGTTGAACAGGCAATGGCTGTAGGTGGGGTGTCTGTGAAGGAGGACTTTACTTTTTACCATTTTTATTTTGTATTGTAGTCCCTGGCGGCTCAGAGGTTAAAGCGCCTGCCTCCAATGCGGGAGACCCGGGTTCGATCCCTGGGTTGGGAAGATCCCCTGGAGAAGGAAATGGTAACCCACTCCAGTATTCTTGCCTGGAAAATCCCATGGATGGAGAAGCCTGGTAGGCTACAGTCCATGGGATCGCAAAGAGTCGGACACGACTGAGTGACTTCACTTCACTTCATAGCTGATTAAGCTAGAGGAGAACAAAGCAACCCACTCCAGTATTCTTGCCTGGAGAATCCCATGGATAGTGGAGCCTGGCAGGCCACAGTCCATAGGGTCTCAAAGAGTCTCAAAGAGTCAGACATGACTGAAGTGACAGAGCAGGCATGCATGCACACATAGCTGAATAACAAACATGTTATGATAGCTTCAGGTGAACAGCAAAGGGACTCAGCCATTTGCATATATGTATCCATTCTCTTCCAACCTGGAGGCGAACTTCCTAACTGAGAAACAGTGGAGATGAATCTAGGAGAGGGGACAGATGGAGCCAAGCTCCTGACAGGCTGAGGCCTGGCCCCAAAGACAGGATGCTGTGGGATTGATGGCGGCCTAGGGACAGGCTGGGCGGGTAAGGCTCAGAAGGGGTTGGTCCTGTCATCCACTCATCAAATGTTAAATGAGTGCATACTGTGTGCCAGGCAGTGCCTAGAGCTGGAAGTCGAGTGCTGAATGCACTCCTTTACCCTGAATCCTGAGGAGCCCATGGTGTGGAGGCAGAGGGGATGCAGATATCGCCTGGTCCCTCCCTCTCCTGGACGACTCAACCCTTTTGAGCAAGCCCGCTGGTGACACTCCCCATGGGATCCAGGACAGGCCAAGAAGTTGTCAGGAGATGCAGAAACTATTTCTTCACCTTGCAAACGGGCCTCCCTGCCCACTGCCCGGAAATCCCATGAGGCAACAGCAAGGCTTGAGGTAAGACCAGCCCACACCCTGGGAGGAGGGCAGGGATGGGTGGGTCAGGAAGACTCCTGGTAGAGCCTTTGCATCAGGGCTCAGACTGAGCATAAGAGAAGCATCCCTCAGGTGGGAGGAGGCCGACTGGGGACCATGGAGACCCAGAGGGCCAGCCTCTCCCTGGGGCGGTGGTCACTGTGGCTCCTGCTGCTGGGACCAGTGCTGCCCTCGGCCAGCGCCCAGGCCCCCAGCTACAGGGAGGCGGTGCTTCATGCTGTGGATCAGCTCCATAAGTCCTCAGAAGCTAGTCTCTACTGCCTCCTCGAGCCATCTCCCTCCAGCCTTGGCCACACTGTGGCCCCCCCTTCCCTCAGGCTGGTCCTCCTGTCAGGAAGGCACTTTTCCCTCTAGGCGGGCTCCCACCTCTTCCAGGAGACCTTCCCAGACCTGGGCCCCTCCCGGCACCAGGCTTCCTGCCTTAGCGTCTCTGCTCTGGGCTCAGGCGCCCTGCACACCTGGCTCAGGCTGCCGGGGCTCCTGGGAGCTCCAGGGGTGGAGGGGTCACAGGCTCTGTGAGGTGACCTCCCTGCGGATGTCCCCCTGCACCTCGGTGTCTCCCTGCCAGGGGGGCCTCTGTCAGCCTGGAGGCTCCAGTGACAAGGGCTCTCCCTGCAGGCGGCCCTGACCGCCCTGGGCCCCTCTGAGGGGAGGCGCTGCCAGCAGCGCTGCTGTGAGGGCCGCCCCTGCTCTCTGTGTGCCCTGAGGCCGGGCCCGGGCTCCGTGCCCTCGCCTGTGCTCCCAGCACCAAGCCCAGGCCGGACACACAGGGGGCTGGAGAGGCTGCCGTCCGGGTGGGGGGCAGGGAGACAGGTCAGAGAAGGGAACATGAGCCGAGCCCAGTCTCCCCACTTTGATCGTTGACCAGGTGGAGGACTGGGGAGCTCGAAAGCCTGTGAGCTTCCGGGTGAAGGAGACCGTGTGCCCCAGGCCGAGCCAGCAGCCCCCGGAGCAGTGTGACTTCAAGGAGAATGGGGTGAGCCTGGCGGCAGGGAGTGAAGGAGGATGCTTTCCAGGGAGCTGATCCAGGGACTTCAGGGGACACTTTCTCGTCCCTGCGGTGAGGTGGGGTGTGGCTGGCAGGTTATAGCCCAGGAGTTCCAGTTTGACATCGAGCCTCCTTCTCCAGGTGGTGAACGAATATGGGCTGACAGTCACCGTGGACCACTGGGACGATGGATTCACGTAAGCCGTTATGAGGTGAGTGGCCCCTTCTGTGGTGTGCAGCTGACAATGCGGTGGTGTTTGGAACATGCTTTGGATCAATAACCCCCTCCCCAATCCAGGGCAGACCTTGCCCCTGCCTTCCCGAGCCCTAGGTCTCCAGTCCTGGCTCTGCATAGGGGCCCCCAAGAAGAAACTAACAGAGAGGCTGATTCTTGGCTCCACTCAGATCTCCTGAATCAGACTCTGGGGTAGAGCCCAGGCATTTGGATTCTCCTGACTGGACTCATGGGCTTTCAGCCTCTGTTCGTCCAGCTTTGCTGGGATGGGCTTGGATGCTGGAAAGGCCCAGGCTTCCTGTGGGCCTCAGTCTCCTCATCTGTTTATGGGTGTAGGGATTCAATTGCATGTGCCAAGGGTCACAGCCAGAGGTGAGATGGGACCCCAAGACTCCTGGAGTCCACCACAAATGGGATGTCTGATGGGAAGGGGTGGGGGGCATGGCTTGACTGTCACCCAGTTCTTACCAGAAACCTGTTTTTATTGGTTCACAGCTTAAGAGTTTCAGGAAATTTGGCTCATCACCATTCAATCCCACGAGAGTCCCTGGCAGTGGTTCCCTCTACCAATCTCCCTGCTCCATGGTTAGCTCCAGAAATAGTACCTCCATTTCCATTCCTCAGGCCACAGTTGAACGATATGCAGATAACTCCCTCACAGGGGTTTTTGGTGAATCAGAAGCTCAGGGAAGACCTCTTGGGATCAGTTTTGCCCTGTGTCAGCATCTGAAAAATAAAATCTTGTGAAAACAACTTCCTTCAGCCTTCAATTTCAATTGTCTCCCCTCTTCTAACTTACCGGGACCTGTTAGGGGTGTGTGTATGTGTGTGAGTGTATATGCATTTGTGTGTATGTGTGTTTGTGTGTATGTGTGTGTGTCTGTGTATGTGTGTGTGTCTATGTGCATGTGTGTATCTATGTGCGTGTGTGTGATCACTCCTATGAACACAGAGAAGCGTGAGGTCCCTGTTCCTTCCAGGAGGGCACAGGGGAGGCAGCAGCCCCAGGAGCTCCAGGACAGCGTCCCCANATGCTTTTGAACTGTGGTGCTGGAGAAGACTCTTGAGAGTCCCTTGGATTGCAAGGAGATCCAACCAGTCCATTCTGAAGGAGATCAACCCTGGGATTTCTTTGGAAGGAATGATGCTAAAGCTGAAACTCCAGTACTTTGGCCACCTCATGCGAAGAGTTGACTCATTGGAAAAGACTCTGATGCTGGGAGGGATTGGGGACGGAAGGAGAAGGGACGACCGAGGATGAGATGGCTGGATGGCATCATGAACTCGATGAACTTGAGTCTGAGTGAACGCCGGGAGATGGTGATGGACAGGGAGGCCTGGCGTGCTGCGATTCATGGGGTCGCAAAGAGTAGGACACGACTGAGCGACTGAACTGAACTGAACTGAATATTCCTTTGTGTATATGTACCACAGCTGTCTTATCCACCTGTCTGCTGATGGATATCTACATTGTTTCCATGTCCTGGCTATTGTAAACAGTGCTGCGATGAACATTGGAGTACACGTGTCTCTTTCAATTCTGGTTTCCTCGGTGTATATGCCCAGCAGTGGGACTGCTGGGTCATATGACAGTTCTATTTCCAGTTTTTCTACATTGTTTCCATGTCCTGGCTATTGTAAACAGTGCTGCGATGAACATTGGAGTACACGTGTCTCTTTCAATTCTGGTTTCCTCGGTGTATATGCCCAGCAGTGGGACTGCTGGGTCATATGACAGTTCTATTTCCAGTTTTTTAAGGAATCTCCACACCATTCTCCACAGTGGCTGTCCTAGTTTGCATTCCCACCAACAGTGTAAGAGGCTTTCTTTTTCTCTGCACCCTCTCCAGGATTTATTGTTTGTAGACTTTTTGATAGCAGCCATTCTGACTGGTGTGAGATGGTACCTCATTGTGATTTGGATTTGCATTTCTCTGATAATGAGTGATACTGAGCATTTTTTAAATGTGTTTTTTAGCCATCTGTATGTCTTCTCTGGAGAAATGTCTGTTTAGTTCTTTGGCCCATTTTTTGATTGGGTCACTTATTTTTCTGGAATTGAGCTGCAGGAGTTGCTTGTATATTTTTGAGATTAATTCTTTGTCAGTTGCTTCATTTGCTATTATTTTATCCCATTCTGAAGGCTGTCTTTTCACCTTGCTTATAGTTTCCTTCGTTGTGCAAAAACTTTTAAGTATAACTAGGTCCCATTTGTTTATTTTTGCTTTTATTTCCATTACTCTGGGAGGTGGGTCATAGAGGATCCTGCTGTGATTTATGTCAGAGAGTGTTCTGCCTATGTTTTCCTCTAGGAGTTTTATAGTTTCTGGTCTTACATTTAGATCTTTAATCCATTTTGAGTTTATTTTTGTGTATGGTGTTAGAAAGTGTTCTAGTTTCATTCTTTTACATGTGGTTGACCAGTTTTCCCAGCACCACTTGTTAAAGAGATTGTCTTTTCCCCATTGTATATTCTTGCCTCTTTTGTCAAAGATAGGGTATACATGGGTGTGTGGATTTATCTCTGGGCTTTCTATTTTGTCCCATTGATCTATGTTTCTGTCTTTGTGCCAGTACTATACTGTCTTGAGGACAGTGGCTTTGTAGTATAGCCTGCAGTCAGGCAGTTTGATTCCTCCAGTTCCATTCGTCTTTCTCAAGAATGCTTTGGCTATTTGAGGTTTTTTGTATTTCCATACAAATTGTGAAAGTATTTGTTCTAGTTCTCTGAAAAGTACCGCTAGTATCTTGATAGGGATTCCGTTGAACCTATAGATTGCTTCAGTTAGTATACTAATTTTCACTATATTGATTCTTCTGATCCATGAACATGGTATATTTCTCCACCTATTAGTGTCATCTTTGATTTTTTTCACCAGTGTTTTATAGTTTTCTGTATATAGATCTTTTGTTTCTGGAATGGCTGTTTCTACCATCCCAGGGCAACCATGGATAGATGGAAGACCTCCACTAGGGCATGCCAGTCATTTGGGAGGGAATACAGAGGCACCCAGGAAAGGGGTAGAAGTGTGAGGGCTTTGTGTGAAGGGCCTTGTCTTCCTCCATCCTCCCAGAAGTCGATGTCTGGATGGGCTCAGCTCACTTCCTGCTTGAATGTCGTGGTCTCCAGGAGGCTGACCCCGAGATCCTGAGGGTTTGCAGTCTTTGTCCTGGTAGAAGAATGAAAGAGGATTTGCTTTCCTGATGTACCCAAGGCATCCAGGGTCCTGTCTGGGGAGAGAACACCCCCTCAGTCTCTCTGCTGACAGGTCTGGCCTGGACCCCCAGCTGCCCTGTCGACACCCATGTCTCCAGTAAAAACCCACTCACAAAAATGATACCCATGCCCCACAGTCTGTTCACTGCCTGGGGCTGGCCCTGAGCCTGATTCTCTTCTGCAAAGCTCAGGCACCTTCCCACTCAGCCCCTACCCGGGCCGAGGTCACCTTGTCACACAGTCCCAGATCCTGCGGAGAGGAGCTGGTAGGATGTTTGCTGTGCTTGGTGGTGGTGAGATTTGGAGCTCAAACTTGGCTCAGCTGAGGCCCTTGGAGTCACTGGGCTCAAGGCTGACTCTGAGCAGTCACCCTGATGCCCTCCAAGTACTCTGGCTATGGTGTGGCTGATGCAGCCTCTGTTGGTTTTATGTCCCCCACTCCAGTACCTGGGGGTGGGATGGTGCTGCCCTCCTGCCAGCTGATCTGCTTCATCAAACCCCGTGCCTGGGAAACCCCAGCCTAGCTGAGGAATTTCCAGGAAGACTTAGCCTCCCCATCTCCTTGCTTCACCTGAAGTGGTCAGTGGGAAGGAGGAAGTAGACACTAGCAGAGTGAGGGTCCTGATGCTCAACCCTCACCCAAGTCCATCCTCACAGCTCATTGGAACTGTCCCTGTTTCCTGCATAGGCCAAGAAGGAGGGCAAAATTGGCCTCCACTGGTCCCTGGGAGGTGGACAGCATGCTGGGTCAGTGGAGGGATTGGGTTCCCCGTTGGGTCTGCCATTTCCTAGTGACGGTGGGTGTCCTTGATTGAAAGATTTTCCTGTAGGTCTCATTTTCCTCGACAACTGATCTACACAGAGAACTGTTGGGTGTTCCCAGAGATCTGGGGCCCTGTTTAGAACTGGGTTTCCTTTCTAATTGCCCCAGACTCTCAGGGACCAGAAGGGTGGCTGTGAGGATTAGGAGGGGTTGATGCAGGATCAGGGCTCCTACTTGAGTTTGTTGGCGGTGAAAAGTGTATGTGGATTTCCCAAAGACCGGATGTGAAGTTGGGGGTAAGAATTGATGTTTTTGAACTGTGGTGTTGGAGAAGACTCTTGAGAGTCCCTTGGACTGCAAGGAGATCCAACCAGTTCTTTCTGAAGGAGATCAACCCTGGGATTTCTTTGGAAGGAATGATGCTGAATCTGAAACTCCAGTATTTTGGCCACCTCATGCAAAGATTTGGCTCATTGGAAAAGACTCTGATGCTGGGAGGGATTGGGGGCAGGATGAGAAGGGAACGACAGAGGATGAGATGGCTGATGGCATCACGGACTCGATGGATGTGAGTCTGAGTGAACTCTGGGAGTTGGTGACGGACAGGGAGGCCTGGAGTGCTGCATTTCATGGGGTCACAAAGAGTCGGACACGACTGAGTGACTGAACTGAACTGAACTGTCTGGAGACAAGGGCATGTTGTCTTTCCTGAGAAGAGCTCTGTTCTGACAGGCTGTGAAGACTAAAGCAGGATCCTGGGGGCATGGAAGGCTCACACTTGGCATCACAGGAGGCACAGCCTGAACCTTGCAGAGGACATGACACCACATCCAGAGAGGATGGACGAGGGGAGTTCAGTCTGAAGTCTGAGCAAAGGCAAAGGCTCAGAGGCAGGAAAGCATAAGGTGGGTGTCAGGGTTACCAGTCACCCCGTAACCGTGTGTATTGCTAGCTATTTTCTATTGTAATCATCTCCCTTTCCTCCTTTGACTTGGGAAAAGGATACAGCTTGACCAAGGTGCCTCTGGGGCAATATCTGGGCTGTGTAACTAGGTTTCACAAAGCCCAATTTTCTTTCCTTCTCCAAGACTGAGTGGGCAATCAGCACCGTACATCCAGGCTGCCACTTTCTAAGGCCGCCTGGCCAAGCCCCTAAGGGTCCCCCAGGGCAACTGAGTCCATGAGCCACCCTGGGCCTCCTAGTCACATGGTGCTTCCCTGCTGGTGATGGATTCGAATGGGCTTCATGGTCTCAGGACTCCTCTGTCCCTTGGGCACATTCTTTCTTCCAGCTGTGCTCTCTTGTCCTCCCAGTGGCTCCTGGTTCCCCTCAGTGTCCAACCAAAGCACTGAGCAGGGAGTCACTGATGTCAAATCAGAAGGGATGTCCTGAAATCCCTGTGAGCCAAGAGACGCTTCCTTGTGTGGCTGAGGTCAGGGAAGGCTTCTCAAGTTCGAAGACAGTCAAACAGAAGTATCAGGTGCAGAGATGGGAGGAGAGCAGGAGGTTTGAGGTGGATTGTGGTTGGGGTGGATGGGGCACCGTGACACCTGAGAACCTCAGGGCTGGGGTGTGGACAATGATGAGGATCAATATCCAGACCGTGGTGCCCCTGCCTCAAGGCAGCTGGTCAGTGGCCACATCAGTGGCTGACAGGAGCCCTAGATGACGGTGTGGAGGGTGGACAGTAGTTAGGGAAGTGCCTGGAACACAAAGAAGTTGACCTTTGGGGCTTGTGGCTTCACTGAAACGAAAGGAGACAGGGGGAGGAGCTGGGCAGGAGTGGAGGGAGGTCAGAGGGGATGTGGACACTGTGTACTCCTTCCCTCTGGAGGGCACAACTCACCTGAGCAAGCCTTCCTGTGACACTTCCCATGTGCCCCAGAGAGGCCAAGGATTAAGAGAGATGGAGAAACCCTTTCTTCACCTTGCACAGGGGCCTCCCTGCCCACTGCCCAGAAAACCCATGAGGCAACAGCAAGGACTGTGGCAAGACAGCTCACACCCTGGGAGGAGGGCAGGGATGGGGAGGGTCAGAAAGACTCCTGGTTTTTCCTTTGTATCAGGTCCAGACTGGGCATAAAAGGATGTTCCTCGGGCTGGGAGGAGGCCGACTGGGCACCATGGAGACCAGAGGGCCAGCCTCTCGCTGGGGCGGTGGTCACTGTGGCTCCTGCTGCTGGGACCAGTGCTGCCCTCGGCCAGCGCCCAGGGCCTTGGCTACAGGGAGGCCGTGCTTCGTGCTGTGGATCAGCTCAATGAGAAGTCCTCAGAAGCTAATCTCTACCGCCTCCTGGAGCTAGACCTGCCTCCCAAGGATGTGCGTTGGGGAGGGGGCTGGGGAGGTGCCCTATTCCCCCCTGCCTTGGCCACACTGTCGCCCCTTCGCTCAGGCTGGTCCTCCTGTCAGGAAGGCACTTTTCCCTCTAGGCGGCTCCCACCTCTTCCAGGAGACCTTCCCAGGCCTGGGCCCCTCCCGGCACCAGGCTTCCTGCCTTAGCGTCTCTGCTCTGGGCTCAGGCGCCCTGCACACCTGGCTCAGGCTGCCGGGGCTTCTGGGAGCTCCAGGGGTGGAGGGGTCACAGGCTCTGTGAGGTGACCTCCCTGCGGATGTCCCCCTGCACCTCGGTGTCTCCCTGCCAGGGGGGCCTCTGTCAGCCTGGAGGCTCCAGTGACAAGGGCTCTCCCTGCAGGCGGCCCTGACCGCCCTGGGCCCCTCTGAGGGGAGGCGCTGCCAGCAGCGCTGCTGTGAGGGCCGCCCCTGCTCTCTGTGTGCCCTGAGGCCGGGCCCGGGCTCCGTGCCCTCGCCTGTGCTCCCAGCACCAAGCCCAGGCCGGACACACAGGGGGCTGGAGAGGCTGCCGTCCGGGTGGGGGGCAGGGAGACGGGTCAGAGAAGGGAACATGAGCCGAGCCCAGTCTCCCCACTTTGATTGTTGACCAGGTGAAGGACCGGGGAGCTCGAAAGCCTGTGAGCTTCCGGGTGAAGGAGACCGTGTGCCCCAGGCCGAGCCAGCAGCCCGCAGAGCAGTGTGACTTCAAGGAGAATGGGGTGAGCCTGAGGGCCAGGAGTGAGAGCTGGGATCAATGCTTCTCAACACGAGTTGAACAAGGAACTTCGGGAAGGTTTCCAGCATGTAGGGGGTGAGGTGAGCCTGGGAAGTTATGGCCTGGGGGTTCCAATTTGACCTTGAGCTCCCCTTGCAGCTGGTGAAAGTGTGTGGGGACAGTCAGCCTGGATCGGTCTGATGACCAGTTTGGTCTAAACTGTAATGAGGTGAGTGGCCCTTTCTGTGTTGTGCAGATGCTAACAAGGTGGGTTGTGGAGCATGCTCAGGACCGATGACCCGCTGCCCCATCCAGGGCAAACAAAAGCCCTCCTACCCGGCCCCTCCCTCCCCGGAGCCCCAGGTCTCCAGCCCTGGCTTTTTGATCGTTGACCAGGTGGAGGACTGGGGAGCTCGAAAGCCTGTGAGCTTCCGGGTGAAGGAGACCGTGTGCCCCAGGCCGAGCCAGCAGCCCCCGGAGCAGTGTGACTTCAAGGAGAATGGGGTGAGCCTGGCGGCAGGGAGTGAAGGAGGATGCTTTCCAGGGAGCTGATCCAGGGACTTCAGGGGACACTTTCTCGTCCCTGCGGTGAGGTGGGGTGTGGCTGGCAGGTTATAGCCCAGGAGTTCCAGTTTGACATCGAGCCTCCTTCTCCAGGTGGTGAACGAATATGGGCTGACAGTCACCGTGGACCACTGGGACGATGGATTCACGTAAGCCGTTATGAGGTGAGTGGCCCCTTCTGTGGTGTGCAGCTGACAATGCGGTGGTGTTTGGAACATGCTTTGGATCAATAACCCCCTCCCCAATCCAGGGCAGACCTTGCCCCTGCCTTCCCGAGCCCTAGGTCTCCAGTCCTGGCTCTGCATAGGGGCCCCCAAGAAGAAACTAACAGAGAGGCTGATTCTTGGCTCCACTCAGATCTCCTGAATCAGACTCTGGGGTAGAGCCCAGGCATTTGGATTCTCCTGACTGGACTCATGGGCTTTCAGCCTCTGTTCGTCCAGCTTTGCTGGGATGGGCTTGGACGCTGGAAAGGCCCAGGCTTCCTGTGGGCCTCAGTCTCCTCATCTGTTTATGGGTGTAGGGATTCAATTGCATGTGCCAAGGGTCACAGCCAGAGGTGAGATGGGACCCCAAGACTCCTGGAGTCCACCACAAATGGGATGTCTGATGGGAAGGGGTGGGGGGCATGGCTTGACTGTCACCCAGTTCTTACCAGAAACCTGTTTTTATTGGTTCACAGCTTAAGAGTTTCAGGAAATTTGGCTCATCACCATTCAATCCCACGAGAGTCCCTGGCAGTGGTTCCCTCTACCAATCTCCCTGCTCCATGGTTAGCTCCAGAAATAGTACCTCCATTTCCATTCCTCAGGCCACAGTTGAACGATATGCAGATAACTCCCTCACAGGGGTTTTTGGTGAATCAGAAGCTCAGGGAAGACCTCTTGGGATCAGTTTTGCCCTGTGTCAGCATCTGAAAAATAAAATCTTGTGAAAACAACTTCCTTCAGCCTTCAATTTCAATTGTCTCCCCTCTTCTAACTTACCGGGACCTGTTAGGGGTGTGTGTATGTGTGTGAGTGTATATGCATTTGTGTGTATGTGTGTTTGTGTGTATGGGTGTGTGTCTGTGTATGTGTGTGTGTCTATGTGCATGTGTGTATCTATGTGCGTGTGTGTGATCACTCCTATGAACACAGAGAAGCGTGAGGTCCCTGTTCCTTCCAGGAGGGCACAGGGGAGGCAGCAGCCCCAGGAGCTCCAGGACAGCGTCCCCACCCTCGGGTCCCTCCCGAGCCCTTCACCCGCCCCTGCCCTCCTCCTCCAACACCCAGTAGGACGTACAGAGACCTGCTGCATGTGCAGTGCTGGTGGGAATGCTGCTCCTGCTCACGTGGAGCTGACAGTCCACGAGGGGCCAGGCTTCTCACCTTGCTAAACACTCACAGAGACGCAGTTCAGTCTCAGGGCTGAGCCTGCAGGTGCAACGCCCAGAACGTACCTCTGGCCTTTAATTCTGAAATAGCCTGCCCCTCCTGGTTTTTCCTGTGGCATTGTGACACATAACTGTTTCTTCAGCTGGGTCCCAGACTGAAGTGGTGGACTTGTGTTTAGGGATCACATGGTACAAAATTTGCACCATTAAATATAAGCATCTTTTCCATCAGGGTGAAGAGCTCTGCATGAGGGTGAGAGGCACAGAATGACACACAGGTCACATGTCAATTTGCCTGTGTGTTTCAGACACTGCCCATGTCCTACCCACTCCCCATTCTCTAGCTGACTTTTGCTCTGCGGCAGACTGGAAGCACTGGGGAGTTTGAATCCAGGGAGCAGTTTCAAGTAACTACTGAGGGGACTTGATGGAAAAACACCTCTTCTTCCTCCCCCCTTGGGTGGCCCACTTGCAGATGTTCCACCCCTCTGCCTGAGGTCCCCAGCTGGGTTGAGCCCATGTGTGCTTCCTCACTGATGTGTTCATTGACACCTCCTTTTCTAATTCAGGTCCTGCCCTGTCTCCCCTCTCTACACTCCAGCTGGTGCTTTCTGGAATCGCCTCCCAAACAAACAACTTCTACTAAATGCTTGTCCTAGGTCTGCTTCTGGCCAAGCTGTTCCTGAGAGGGACAGAGGGCAGGATCTCACAGAGCATTCACTTCGTTACCTGTTGGCCTTGTCTTCTCTTGGTGAGCTGGAGGGGCTGGTTTCAGGCAGTTTAGAGGAACCTCATGCTTCTCACTCTACGTCACCCCTAGTTGAGGGAGGAAACTCTACAGAGGAAACCGAGGGGGCTTTGTTGGGTTTATGCCCAAAGATACAGACTTGCCAGAACCAACTGCTAAATGGTCTGGGTATTTTCGAGCTGGTTGTTATACTCTTGGTAGCTTGAAATCAGCCTTGGTAGGAGTATTTACATCACGGAAATTGGCAGACACTCCATATCAGGCCTGTCACAGTTGGCACGTTCCCGCCCAAACGGAGAGGGGGACCACTCATCAGGATGACACGGCCTCTGTGCAGGTCACATGTGTTTTCAACTCGTTCCCGTGATTGCCCATCCTGCTTCCATGGCAACCCACCTGTAGCCTCAGGCCTATCTTGCCCTTTCATGTTTTATATCAGTATTGACCAGATGTCCCTGGGCATGGAGGAAGCACTCAGCTGGCATATGTGACCTCTGATAGCAGACAGGAAATGATGCCAACAATTTTTCCGTCTCAACCCTTGAGAAGGAGACAGAACTGGTCCCAGGCAGGGAGGCATGCAGGCCTTGTCAATGCCTTCTACAGTGACTGGGGAGAGAGTCTGCTGCTTGATCTTTCGACCTCTTACCCCTGAGAAGACAAGTGGCAGACTATTTCATGAATGGCATTGAGCATCTCTCCATGACAAGCTTGGTTTGTCAGTTCACCTGCAATGGAGGGGACCTAAGCCCAGCAGGAGGGAAAGAAGGTGTTCTGGGGAGAAAATTACTTAGGAAAAAGCTCAGTGACTGGAGTGGTAGGATTAGAAGTAACACTCAGTTCAGTGCTCAAGGCAGGCATGCAAAAATAGTGCATGAACTTTCAAATTCTCTATTTCCAGGATCACCTACACATTGCCTAAAGTGTTTGTTTCTCTCTTTCTCTTTCCCTCCTTCTCTCTCCCACTCTCCCTGTGTCTCTGTCTCCCAGCGTTTTCTATGTCCCCAGTGTTTGGCTTTATTCACCTGTAGTCCAATCACTAGATGGGGAGCCCATCGCTGGTGCAGAGTGAGTCTGTTACTTACAGTCCCTGGGGGAGGAGGAGCAGGTCGTGCTGGCCCACAGGAGAGGACAGTCACAGCCCGTGTGATGTTCTCGGGGAAGGAATGGGCAAGGCAGGAGGGTGAGACCAGGTTGAGGACGGATTAGCTTGAGTAATTCCAGTGGGCTGGTGTGGGTGTGGGGGCTCCCCAATTTGTTGGTACCTGGCCCTGGGGTTACAAGGACAGAGATTTAGAGTCTCCGCGATAGAAAGGGCAGGATGGGGGTGCTGGTCAGCTTGCATGTGAGAGGCGGACTGAGGGAGAGAGTGTGTGGTCTCCAGGCATCTACTAACCCTGGGTGGAGCAGTGAGATATGAAAACATCAGATACAGAAACTAGAAACGCTGGGTAACACGGGACCACTTGCATTATGTAATCATTGACACATTTGGAGTTTAATCTCATATCTCAAAGTTCTTTTCTTCATTCAGATAGAACCTTATTCTCCCTTACTTTTCTGCCTTCTTTAGATTTTTTTTTTAGGATCCTAGCTTGCAGGATGTTAGTTCTCCAAACAAGGATTGAACCCGAGACTCTGGCAATGAGAGCACCAAGTCCCAACCACTGGTCAGCCAGAGCGTTCCCCTTTGGACTTTTTTATGATTCTGTTTTATTTCCACTTTCGGCCGACTATTTTTACTTCTGTTTAAAATACTTTTATGTGATTGTAGTAGGGTTTACAGAGAATTCATCTGTCATCAGTGCATCTGTATTCAATGACATATCAATATACAGTGGAAGGGACTTGCCACAATAGACTGACAACATTGTCTGGTGATTTAATGTGTAGGTGATGTTTGTTGGTTGGGAAGCCAGAAGTTTCCATCTAATTGCTCTGCCTTCTGTGCTGTTAATAGTGCAGGCGTGACTGAACAATAAGAACAGTACTCAGAGGCTTTTTCACTGAGTGAAGTCTCTTGAAACCATGAGTGCGTTCCACAAAACGGAATCCCTCAAGCATCAATGTGAAATCGCTCCGTTTTATAAAGTAAAGGCAGAAGGAAAAGGGGGCGACAGAGGATGAGATGGCTGGATGGCGTCACCTACTCGATGGATAGGAGTTTGAGCAGGCTCCGGAAATCGGGCAGGGAAGCCCGGTCTGCCGCAGTCCCTGGGGTCGCAAAGAGTCAGATGCGACTGAGTGACTGAACTGAACTGATGAAGTAAAGAGCACAATGCTCCTGGTACTAGGACCACCTCTGTACTGAACATGAAATGCCCTTTAAAAGCTGGTCCCGTTTTCTCTTCGTAGTAAACAAAGCCACACTCCATGGGGCTGCGGCCCCACGTGGCCCTGATGACCTCCCTGATGATTCCTCTTTGGCTGAGATGGTACTTTAGGATGTCTTTTTTAGGTCACAAATGCTCCCTTTCAGGATTTCCCTGATGGTACAATGGTTAACACTCTGCCCTTCGAATGTAGTGGGCACTTGTTTGATCCTAGGTTGGGGAAGCTCCGTAGCCATTCCGTGTGGCCAAAACAAAGGAAATAGTGACTGAATCCAACTGGAATGCGGCAAATAAAAATGTATGGTGCAGGGCACCCGAAGTCAGTGCTCTGTGACAACCTGGAGGGATAGGGTGGGAATGGAGGTGGGAGGGGAGGTTCAGGATGAAGGGGACACATGTACACCTATGGCTGCTTCATACTGATGTATGGCAAAAACCACCACAATATTGTAAAGCTATTATCCTCCAGTTAACATACTGTATAACCCTTACAGTGAGGGGTGCTGACACTGGGGAAAGCCAGTTAGGACAGTGACCTTGGTACAAATGCTCAGTGGGAGCCCTCCAGGCTCTCCTGCTCGGCTTGGCCACACGCGTGCCAGGTTGCTTCAGTTGTGTCCGACTCTTTGCTACCCCACGGACTGTAGCCCGCCAGGCTCCTCTGTCCACGGGATTCTCCAGGCCAGAATACCGGAGTGGGTCGCCACTTCCTTCTCCGGGGATCTTTCCCCGCTCGGCCACAAGGTGGCAGTAAATCAGTCTAGAAGACAAGAATGGACGTTAGGAAGGCACTCACCGCAGCAGGGCTGGGGATGCAGAAGAACGCCAAGAGAGCAGCTCGCGGGTTGTGCAGACTGCCGCCCGCTCAGGCCATCTGCCCCAGGAGCCTTTCCAGTGACACGTGTGGGGGGACTGAGAACCACACAGCCTGGAGCCCAGGGCAGAAGGAAGCCGATAGCAGGCGACGGTCCTCCTGCAGACACGGACACAGCACAAGCCTGACGCTGCAGCCCATTCGAGAGGCGTCACTGGCTTGTTACTGGGCATCAGTGGATGTTCAGAGCCTCAAAGAGCAGCACGCCTATCACAGGAAGGGTGAAAAATGAAAATCTCAACAAAAGGGCCCCTTTCCCCGAAAACGGGAAAATGGGACATTTGGAGGGAAACATCTAGAGGAAAACGTGGCTGGTCACATTCTAGATGCAATCTCTCAGACGCGGGGTCTGTGTCAGTGCTCCCGGGTCAGGAGGTGGCGGGGTTTGGTCCACCAGCGTCCTGAAGATGCCTACCCCTTCACGGGTGGATCAGCTAAGTGAAATGTGGATACGTGGGCTGTGCCGCTGGGCAGGAGGGGAGGCTGTCCCAGCCCAGCAAGCAGCTTGCAGCGGGGGACCTCCTGGCTCATGCAGGCGGGTGGGGTGGAGGGTGCCGGACTGGACAGGAAGACAGGGCCCTAGTCACGAGCTCCAGATGCCCCCAGGGGTGGATGGCTGGAGATGCTGTGGGGAGTGGAAAGAGCACTGATCTGGGAGTCCAGCCCTAGGCTTGCCACGTGCACCCCCTGGCCTTGCTAAGCTCCCCTCTCTCTTGCTCTCCTGGGGCCTGGTTGCCCTTCTGGACAATGGGAGTTGCTCTTCTCCTGTATTTGTGTCTTCAGAGCCCTACTTTTTTTTCTTTCTCTCTCCCTCTCTCTTTTTTTTTTTTTTTTTTTTTTTGACAGAAATCACTTTATGTTCGTTACACAGGAAGAGGTTTTCCTTTTTGCTTTTGGCTGCCGTGGGTCTTAGTTGCTGTGTGCTGGCTCTGTCTAGGTGCGGTTTATGGAGTCGTTTCTTGCTGCGGATCACAGGCTTTAGGGCACCGGGTCTGCAGTAGTTGTGGCTCCTGGGCTCTAGAGCACAGATGCAGTAGTTGCGTCGCATGGGCTTAGTTGCACCTCGGCATTTGGGATCTTCCCTGACCAGGCACTGAACTTGTGTCTCCTGCACTGGCAAGCAGATTCCTAACTAGTTGACTCTGGGGAACATCCCCTTCTTTACTTCTTAGAGGAGACTTTGGAGAACCAGGAAATCAAAATGACACGTGCCTGTTGTATTTCCCAGGGAATCAAACCGCTCCTACCTGAGGAACTCCAGAAGCAGGTACTTGGTGTCCTTCTTGCCATCACGGTGTTTTGGGGCTGGCGACAGGGCCAGCATCATGGGTGTGTCACCAGGGAGGTCACACAGGCCCCTGTGCTCAGGAGGGCTGGGTACTTGGTTTAATGCTCTATATATCCCCGAGGTCTTGAAATTCTATATACCTTTTGGAGCTGGGAGGCTGCAATTTCAATTTGCTAGTTGTATAGCTGGTTCTGGGCAGTGGTGACTCCACACCTCCCACAACACAGGATGGAGTCTATGGAAGTCTATGAGAAAACTTATTTCCCTGTGAACTTGCCCAGAAAATCCCCAAGTCTTTGCCCCCAGCCTTGAGCAGTCAGAGGGCAGGGGAGAGCCCAGGAAGGGAAGGAAGAGAGTGGCAACACAAGTCAGAAGGGGACCCTCACCAGCCCTTCCCTGCACAGAGTGCTTTTGAACTGATGCTCAGCTTTTGAACTGTCTTCAAAAGCACCGGGCTGCAGGAGAGAGGCAGGGCAGGTCAGGATGAAGGTTGCTGGGGTGGTACAGGGAACCAGGAAGCTAGTCTGAGAGACATGGAGGCCCCAGTGGGCCCCAGGAAACTCACACAGGAACCAGAGCTCTGGGTGTCACCATCCACCCTGACTTGGCCAAGAGCTCCCTCCCAAGGCCACACCCTACCCGACCCTGGGCCTCAATTTCCTCTCTGGTCTTGTGAGACTGGTGGTGAGCTGTGCCCTCCCTCCTGTCAAGAGTTCTGTGAGCTCAGAGTGGGTGGATGCATGGGAGACCATTGTACCCTGAAGGACCATACACCCAGGTCACATCCTGGGACTTATGTCTCCAGACTCCGTAGACAATACAGCCATGGGAGGCTGTGAGGTGGGGGCAGGACACAAGAGGCCCCAGGCTCCAGTGTTGTTACCATGACCATCCTAAGGATTAGTGTTAGTGTTGTTGCTTTGGTGACAGGATGGACCTGGGGTCCTCAGTCAGTGCTGCTGCCACTGGCAAATTACTTGGAAGAAAACTCTTTCAACGAGGTTGCCCAAGGGTGCACAGGTGACCATCAGGGCAGGATCTCCCAGGAGAATGGAGAGGGTCATCTGTTTCAGGGATAGCAGGGGGGATCTCACTGATGTCCTCATAGCTTGAGTTTCACACCATCCCAGCATGGCTCCCACCACCACCAGCTCAGCTCCACCCACCATGGTTTCTGCCACCCATCAGCCCTCCCAGTCTCCACTCCCACCACCTACCTGCAATCCTAGCTTCCTAGGCTCTTCTTTTGTCTGTTGGTTTAAACAAGATGGGGCTCCCCTGGGGCTTAGACAGTAAAGAATCTGCCTGAAATGTGGGAGAACTGGGTTTGGTCTGTGGGTTGGGAAGATGCCCTGGAGAAGGGAATGGCAAACCACTCCAGTATTCTTGCCTGGAGAATTCCACAGACAGAGGGGCCTGGTGGGCTACAGTCCATGGGATCGAAAAGAGCTGGACACGGCTTAGCCACTTGCACTTCGCTTTGATGGAGAAGGTATTTTCACATAGGAAAGAAACACCTAGAGAGGCAGTTTTTTTGCTGGAGACATGATCAGTGGTTCTCAGCTGGTAATCAGAGGCCAGAAAGGTGTCTTTAAAATGGAAATAAGAAATGTAAGTCTTCCCTGGTGATGTAGACATCTCCACCCGAGTCTGTTGGGCTTACGTGGGTGGTAGGGCCGGGGAAAGTGTGTTCTGATCAGCAATCCGTCCTTCTGCTCAGGGGTTGGTGCCTGCTCTAGTCACTTTACGAAGTGCACCTGACTAGAGCATCTGAAGGGGCAATTTCTGCCTTCCCAGGACATCTATGTGCAAGTGGATTGAAAATCCAGGATGTAGGACAGGATCACCCAAGTACCAGGGACCTGGAGGTGGGAGGGTGTGTGTGCCTGCGTCAAGTGCCCTCTCTTGCTCCATCCTCCTGGAAGTAGGGCTCCAGATGGCTTGACCTGCCTCCTGTTTGCAGCACATGGGGGTCCTTCTTGGAATGATACCACGTGTGGGTCTCATTGACTCTTCAGCTGGTCAGAGAGCTGGTGGGTGTCCCCACAGTCGGGGGCACGGCAGCCTGGGGTTCAGTTCTCTTTCCTGTGGAGGGTCTGGACAGGAAGGAGGGGTGAGAGGAGCAAAGGAGGGGGCCATGCAGGATCCCGGCTCATTCCTGAGTGAGTTGGGGGGAAGGGTACATGCGGATTTCTCAAGGACCAGATAGGGAGTCGGGGACAACGTGCCTGGGGACGAGGGTGTGGTGTCTTTCCTGAGAAGACCTCAGGTTTGACAGGCTGTGAGCACTAAACAGGAAAGCTGGTTGCTGGAGGAAGGGAAGGTTCACCACCAACACAGGAGGGGCAGCCTGAGGACCCAGAAGTGGAGCCTCCAAGGGATCCAGGGAGGATGGGGGAGGGAAATTCAGTTTGACGTTTGAGCAAATGCCTAAATCCAGAGGCAGAAAAGCACAGAGCGGGTTTCAGGCTTACCTAATGGCCAGCAACCATGTGTACTACCAATTGTTTCTACTGTGGACATTCTTTTTCCTCAGTTGAGCTGGAAAAAGGATACAGTTTGACCAAGAGGTCGCTGGGGCAATACCTCGACTGTGAAACCAGGTTACACAGAGGCCCACCTCTCCTTCCTTCTCCAAGGCTGACGTGTAACCAGCACCATAAGACCTAGCTGAGGGGCTTTGGCCGAGTCCCCAAGAATCCCATAAGGCAACTGAATCCAAGAAATATTACAGGCCTCAAGTCACATGACCAGATGAAAGGAGAGATGGGTGAAAATTTGCTTCATCCCTTTCAGACATCTTCATCATTTTGGTTCATTGTCTTTCCCAGCTGTGCTCTCCCAGCACTGGCCTCCTCAGCCTGCTTTCTCAGCCAGAGCACTGGACAGGGAGATACTGAGGTCCAATCAGAAGGGATGTCCTGCAGGCTGTGTGGGTGAAGAGGCGGAGATGATGAGTCTAGCTGGAGGTCAGGGAAGGCTTTCCAGGTTGGGGGTGAGGGCACACAGAGGGATCAGAGGCAGAGATGGGAGGAGAGCAGGAGGCTCAGAGGGGCCTGGGTGGTTGAGATGTAAGCGGCAGCCTGACCCCTGAGGCCCGCGGGGCTGGGAGTGAGGAAAACGGAAAACAACAGCCTTGGCCCTGATGCCTGGTGCGGGGAGTGTGGGCGGCTGAAGACAGGACTTGAAAAGGTCAAACTGGTGGTGTGTCGGAACTTCCAGAAAATGGTGTGGAGAGTGGACAGTGGTCAGGGGAGAGCCTGGTAATCAGGGAAGGTGGAGTGTGGAGGTTGTAGCTGCACTGAGAGGAGAGAAGATGGGAGTAGGCCCAGGGCAGGGGTGGCGGGAGGTCAGGGGAGTGTCCTCAGGAGGGAGAAGGAGCAGGAGGCTCCCAGGCTTCCAGCCAGGGCTCCTGCGGCGGCACCCCGCCAACAGCCCAGTGCGGACCACCAGGGCACTCACGGGAGTCTTGAACCCAGAGACAGAGCAGTGATGCGTGTTCAGAACTGGTGTCTTGAGAAGGGCCGTCCCCAGGAATGTGTGAGGACTGGGAGGAGAAGCAGCCCGGAGGCTCCTGAGCCAGCCCTGCCTCCTAAGAGGAGACTCCTTGGAGGAGACTCAGCAGGAGCCCCCAGGGAGGAGGAGGGGACCCAGGAGAGCAGGGATAGGGAGAATTAGTCAGGGGCCATTTCAGGAGGACAGAAGGTCCCTGGAGTCTATGGAGATGAAGACACGGCTTGAATGTGAATATAGATCCAGTGAGGACTAGGCAGCCTGCCGTGGCCTTGAGTGTAGAGACGGCACTGAATTTGGGGTCACAGTGCAGACGACCCTTCCCATGCTTGGTTCAAGAGGGATCAGTGGAACGGCCCATGTCTTGCAGGGGCAGGGGGAGGGTTGCTGTGAAGGAGAACTTTTTCAGTGAGAAAATAGTGGAGATGAATCTAGGAGAGGGCACCAAGGGAGCCAAGCCCTGACTGGCTGAGGTCTCAGCCCAGAGGACAGGATGATGTAGGATTGATGTCTGCCGAGGGCTGGGCTGGAAATGTAAATCTACAGCAGGAGTTGATGGTCTTACCATTCTTCAAGTGGTAACGGAGTGCCTATTAGGTGCCAGACAGGGCCAAGAGCTGGCGATTGAGACGTGAATACACTCCTTTACTCTGGATCCTGAGGGGCCCATGGTGTAGAGTCAGAGGGGATGTAAGCAGTGCCTGGTCCCTCCTCTCCTGGAGGACACAACCCTCTTGAGCAAGCCTGCCTGTGACACTTCCCNAGACGTGAATACACTCCTTTACTCTGGATCCTGAGGGGCCCATGGTGTAGAGTCAGAGGGGATGTAAGCAGTGCCTGGTCCCTCCTCTCCTGGAGGACACAACCCTCTTGAGCAAGCCTGCCTGTGACACTTCCCGCGGAGAGGCCAAAGCACTCAGGAGGTGGGGAAACCATTTCTTCACCTTGCATAGGGTCCTCCCTGCCCACTGCCCAGCAATCCTGTGAGGCCACAGCAGGGGCTGAGGCAAGTCCTTCTCACATGCTGGGAGGAGGGCAGGGATGGGGCGGGTGAGGAAGACTCCTGGTTGATCGATTGCATCAGGCCCAGGCTGAGCATAAAAGGAGGGTTCCTCAGGCTGGGAGGATGAGGACGGGGACCATGGAGACCCAGGGAGCCAGCCTCTCGCTGGGGCGCTGGTCACTGTGGCTCCTGCTGCTGGGACTAGCGCTGCCCTCGGCCAGCGCCCAGGCCCTCAGCTACAGGGAGGCCGTGCTTCGTGCCGTGGGTCAGCTCAACGAGCGGTCCTCAGAAGCTAATCTCTACCGCCTCCTGGAGCTAGACCCTGCACCCAATGATGTGAGTTATGAAGGGACCTGGGGAGGGGGCCAGCTAGTTGGGGGGCAGAGAGACAGATCAGAGGAAGAAGAAAGAGCCCAAACCCAGTTTCCCCTACTTTGACCCGTGACCAGGACGTCGACCCAGGCACCAGAAAGCCCGTGAGCTTCACGGTGAAAGAGACCGTGTGCCCCAGGATCCCCCAGCAGCCGCCGGAGCAGTGTGACTTCAAGGAGAATGGGGTGAGCCTGGGGGCGGGGAAAGGCAGATGCTTCCCCAGGGTTGGACAGCGGGCTTGGGGATGATTTCCAACTCCTGGGAGGAGGCCGGGAGGTTATGGCCCAGGGGTTGTTTTGACCTTGAGCTTCCCCTTGCAGCTGGTGAAGCAGTGTGTGGGGACAGTCACCCTGGACCCATCCAATGACCAGTTCGACATAAACTGTAATGAGGTGAGTGGCCCCTTCTGGACTGAGGGGGTGCTGGGCGGGGTAAGTATGTGACTTTGGACCAGTGACCCGCTGCCCCATCGAGGGCAGAGAAAGGCCCTGCCACCCGGGCCCACCTTCCCTGAGCCCCAGGTCTCCAGCCCTGGGGCTGCCTCCCTTAGAGGAGTGGTTCTCTAATGGGGTCCCCACCCGGGGACGGGAAGGCAGACTCAGCACCGCTCCAACCAGCTGAATCCGACTCTGGGGTGAGGTCCAGCCGTTTGTATTTTCACAAGGCCTGCAGGGGATTCTGACTGTGCAGAAGCTTGAGAGGCACTGACTCAGCAACGATCTTTCATGCCCTGCTTTCCTGGGATGGGTTTGTGACCCTGGGAAGCCCCGTATCATCTGTAGGCCTCAGTTTCATCTCTGTCTGTGGTATGGAGATTTAACCTTATGCTCCAAGGGTCACAGCCAGAGGGTGATCTGGGTCCCCAAGGTTCCTGGAGTCCTCTAGGAATGGGCTGGCAGATGTGGAGGATGGGATCTTGTCTTGACCTTCCCCCGGTTCTCACAAGAAGCTTGTTTTTATTGGTTCACAGCTTCAGAGTGTCAGATTTCGTCCACCAATCCTTCGTCCACCAATCCGTCCGCCGTTCCGCCCACCGTTCCGCCCACCGTTCCGCCCACCGTTTCGCCCACCAATCCGGCCACCCTTCCGTCCACCCATAGGACCATTTCCTGGTAGACGGTGAACAATAGGCAGATAACTCCCTGATAAGCCCAGGGAAGACCTCTTGGGATCTCTTTTGGCCTGAGTCAGCATCCAAAAAATAAAATCTTGTGAAAACAACTTCCTCCAGCTTTCAATTTCAACTGTCTCCCCTCTTCCATGACCGTTAGGAATGTCTTTGTATGTGTGTGTCTATGATCACTCCTGTGAACACAGAGAATCGTGAGGCCCCTGTTCCTTCCAGGAGGGCACGGGGTGGGCCGGGGGAGGCAGCAGCCCCAGGAGCTCCAGGACAGCTTCCCCACCCTCAGGGCATAGGGAGCGGTTCTATGATGGGTCATGGCATAAAAGGCTGAAGCTCCTGAGCACATAGGGAGGAGTCACAAGGGGAGGNAAAATCATTGGCTTTTTTTTTTCCCCCTGAGATCATGCTTTGTGATGCATCTTCTCTTTATATTTTCTTATTTTAGTTGATTCACTTACCACACTTGAAATGTATATTTATGGTTTATTAGTTGTGGATCAGAACTTGGGAACAGCAAAATTTTCTTGCAAGATAATCACATTTTAAAATCAGCATTTTAAGGTCACCTTCAAGAAATTTATATATCTGATTATTTATTTGTTTGAAATACTATTTGAAATATGTTGCTGCTGCTGCTGTTAAGTCACTTCAGTTGTGTCTGACTCTGTGCGACCCCATAGATGGCAGCCCACCAGGCTCCCCCATCCCTGGGATTCTCCAGGCAGGAACACTGGAGTAGGTTGCCATTTCCTTCTCCAATGCATGAAGGTGAAAAGTGAAAGTGAAGTAGTTCGTCATGTCTGACTCTTAGCGACCTCATGGACTGCAGCCTACCAGGCTCCTCCATCCATGACATTTTCCAGGCAACAATACTGGGATGCGTTACCATTGTCTTCTCCAAAGTGTGTTTATAGTTATTTATTTTTTCCAACTGGATTTTCTGAAATACTCTGTTTGTATCAGTGATTTCCTATTTGAGAAACTACTATTTCAAAAGCTCTTTGCTAGACAATGGAGCTACAAATACATCATTTTATATGTATTGTAAAATTAAAAAAATAAAATGTACTGCTTGTGGTAGGACAAAAATGGCAGGGGGTGGGGAGGGGAGCAAAACAGTATTCCATGACGACTAATAAATAACTGGACGGTGTGACCCAAGACTTCAGAAAGAAGATGACTGTGTACCATCATTTCAGGTTTTACAATGATCCAAGGATATGGTTTAGAAAGTAAGTCAGTGACGGGGGAGAATAGAACCTAGTTTTCTAGAGAGAGGAAACTGTATGAGTAAAAATGAATGGTAGAATAAACTTGAAACTTCTGGACAGGTGTGAATAAGACACATAGGTATAAAGGCGTATGCTGTTCTGTGCTGTGCTGCACTCAATTGTGTCCACTTCTTTGTGATCCCATGGAGTGTAGCCCTCCAGCATTCTCTGACCATGGCATTTTCCAGGCAAGAATACTGGAGTGGGTTGACGTTTCCTACTCCAGGGGTCGAATCTGTTTCACTTGTGTCTTCTGCACTGACAGGCAGATTCTTTACCACCGCACCAACCAGGATGTCCCTTCAAGCAAGATATTGGTCAGTAATAATGCAGAACTAATTCAGCACATAAGGAGGAGTCTTTTCAGACTAATGCTATCAGGATTGATTTTTAGGAAATTTGAAACTTGAAATATAAAAAGAGTGATATATTTGTATTATTCAAGACTGCTATTTTTGAAAAAAGTAAATGAGTAATTGGTTAAAGGTGATATCTAAACTTATTATGGTAGTCATTTTGAAATGCATAGAAATATATCAAATCACAATATTGTGTAATCAGTTCAGTTCAGTTGCCTGGTCGTGTCCGATTCTTTGCAACCTCATGGACTGCAGCACGCCAGCCCTCCCTGTCCATCACCAACTCCATAGGAAATAATATAGTGTTGTAGGTCAACTACACTTCAAAAACAAACTGATAGAAAAGAGATAAGAGATTTCAGGGTACCATAGGCTGGGGATGGAGGGAGGGAAAATGTGGTGAAGGTGGTCAAAAGGTACACATTTCCAATTTAAAGATAAATTTAAAAAGATAAAGTAATTCTTTATGGAGGTGGTGTAGAAGAGAAAGTACAGTGATGATGCTGCATCAGTTTTCCTTTAAGAAAAAGTCTAATGGAACAAAAAACTTAGAATTACCTGAGTACAGCTATAAACAAGAAGAAAGGATACAAAATAGGAAAGAAAATTGATAGTGAGTGATTAACAGAATATTATTAGCTAGAGATTTGGGAAACATGTTAGCCTGAGTGACGGAAAAAGTGTGATAGAATTTCCTGACAAAAATATCCAGAATGGTGATTTATATCCCATTCTCTGCATTCCATCTTTAGCTTCTCCAGCTCACTTGGAATTCAAAGTGATAACATTGTAAGGCAAGTCGGTAGGAAATTCTGAGGGTAGAATCACTCATGAATAAATTCCCCCAGAAGTGAAGTTATGCAACATGGGATAAGCTTATCATTGATAAATGGAAACAGAAATCTGTGTTATGCACCCAGAGCAATGAAACATGGCAAGCAAAGTAAAAGGAGAATAGGAAAGATATGTAGACATTATGAGGCAGCCTCTGGTTCTGATGGACTGGTTTCCAACTGGGACTCCATAATCTCTTTAGAATATGGCCATGTACAAATCATTCAACATTTGTGGACCAGTATCATTAAATTGAAGATACTATTAGTAACTATCTCATGGGGTTGAAATTCGCTAAAATACTTTATATATATATATACATACATATAAATGTATGTATATATATATATATATATATCACTCAGAACAGAGCCATTGCTCTTGTGTCTATGTTTCTGTGTGTGTCTGCGTGTTTGTCTATGTGTGTGTGTACGTATGTGTGAACACAGAAACATGTGAGACCCCTGTTCCTTCCAGGAAGGCATGAGGGAGGCAGCAGCCCCAGGAGCTCCAGGACAGCGTCCTCACCCTCGGGTCCCTCCCGAGCCCTTCACTCGCCTCTGCCCTCCTCCTCCAACACCCAGTAGGACGTACGGAGACCTGCTGTGTGTGTAGTGCTGGTGGGAATGCTGCTTCTGCTCGCATGGAGGTGACAGTCCACAAGAGGCCAGGCTTCCCACCTTGTTAAACACTCACAGAGACTGTTCTGGGCGTTGCACCTGCAGGCTCAGCCCTGAGACTGAACCGTGTCTCTGTGAGTGACACACAGATCACATCACTGTTTGCCTCAGGGTTCAGACACAGCCCATGTCCTGCCCACTCCTCACTTCCTAGCAGATCTTTGCTCTGGGGCAGATGGTAGCCCTGGGGAGTTTGAATCCAGGGAGCAGCTTCAACTAACCATTGGGGAAACTTGATGGAAAAGCATCTCCTCTTTCTCCCTCCTTGGGTGTCCCACTCCCAGATATGTCACACCTCTGTCTGACGTCCCCAGCTGGCTTTAGTCTCAGCCATGCACTTCAGCGACCTCTTCATTGAAAGTACTCCTCTGACTCAGGTCCTGCCCTGTCTCACATCTCTACATCCCTGCTCGAGCTTTCTGGAATTGTCTCCCAAACAAACTACTTCTGCTAAATGCTTGTCTTAGGTCTGCTTCTGGGTCAACCTGAACCAAGGCACAGATTCCTTTCTCTGAGAGCGACAGAGGGCAGGATCTCACAGAGCATGTAATCTGCTACCTGTTGGGCTTGTCTCCTCTTGGTGAACAGGTGGGGCTGAATCAGGAAGGTTAGAGGAAAACAATAGAATGGGAAAGACTCGTGATCTCTTCAAGAAAATTAGAGATACCAAGGGAACATTTCATGCAAAGATGGGCACCATAAAGGACAGAAATGGTATGGACCTAACAAGCAGGAGATATTAAGAGGTGGCAAGAATACACAGAAGAACTATACAAAAAAGATCTTCATGACGCAGATAATCAGGATGGTGTGATCACTCACCTAGAGCTAGACATCTTGGAATGTGAAGTCAAGTAGGCCTTAGGGAACATCACTACGAACAAAGCTAGTGGAGGTGATGGAATTCCAGTTGAGCTATTTCAAATCCTAAAAGATGATGCTGTTAAAATGCTGCGCTCAGTATGCCAGCAAATTTAAAAAACTCAGTAGTGGCCTCAGGACTGGAAAAGGTCAATTTTAATTCCAAGCCCAAAGAAAGGCAATGCCAAAGAATGTTCAAACTACCACACAATTGCACTCATCTCACACACTAGTAAAGTAATGTTCAAAATTCTCCAAGTGAGGCTTCAATAGTATGTGAATCGAGAACTTCCAGATGTTCAAGCTGGATTAAGAAAAGGCAGAGGAACCAGAGATCAAATTGTCAACATCCGTTGGATCATAGAAAAAGCAGGAGAGTTCCAGAAAAACATTTACTTCTGCTTTATTGATTACACCAAACCCTTTGACTCTGTGGACCACAACAAACTGGAAAATTCTTAAAGAGATGGGAATACCAGACCACCTTACCTGTCTCCTGAGAAATCTGTATGCAGGTCAAGAAGCAACAGTTAGAACCGGACATGGAATGATGGACTAGTTCCAAANAAGAGGTGGCAAGAATACACAGAAGAACTATACAAAAAAGATCTTCATGACGCAGATAATCAGGATGGTGTGATCACTCACCTAGAGCTAGACATCTTGGAATGTGAAGTCAAGTAGGCCTTAGGGAACATCACTACGAACAAAGCTAGTGGAGGTGATGGAATTCCAGTTGAGCTATTTCAAATCCTAAAAGATGATGCTGTTAAAATGCTGCGCTCAGTATGCCAGCAAATTTGAAAAACTCAGTAGTGGCCTCAGGACTGGAAAAGGTCAATTTTAATTCCAAGCCCAAAGAAAGGCAATGCCAAAGAATGTTCAAACTACCACACAATTGCACTCATCTCACACACTAGTAAAGTAATGTTCAAAATTCTCCAAGTGAGGCTTCAATAGTATGTGAATCGAGAACTTCCAGATGTTCAAGCTGGATTAAGAAAAGGCAGAGGAACCAGAGATCAAATTGTCAACATCCGTTGGATCATAGAAAAAGCAGGAGAGTTCCAGAAAAACATTTACTTCTGCTTTATTGATTACACCAAACCCTTTGACTCTGTGGACCACAACAAACTGGAAAATTCTTAAAGAGATGGGAATACCAGACCACCTTACCTGTCTCCTGAGAAATCTGTATGCAGGTCAAGAAGCAACAGTTAGAACCGGACATGGAATGATGGACTAGTTCCAAATTGGGAAAGGAGTGTTTCAAGGATGTATATTGTCACCCTGCTTATTTAACTTATATGCAGAGTACATTATGAGAAATGCTGGATTCAATGCTGTATGAAGCACAAGCTGGAATCAAGATTGCTGAGAAAAATATCAATAACCTCAGATATGCAGATGACACCGCCCTTATGGCAGAAAGTGAAGCAGAACTAAAGAGCCTCTTGATGAAAGTGAAAGAGGAAAGTGAGAAAGCTGGTTTAAAACTCAACATTTAAAAAACTGAGATCATGGCATCCAGTCCCATCACTTCCTGGCAAATAATTTGGGAAATAATGGAAATGGTGACAGACTTTATTTTCTTGGGCTCCAAAATCACTGCAGATGGTGACTGCAGCCATGAAATTAAAAGACGCTTGCTCCTTGGAAGAGATGCTATGAGAAACCTAGACAGCATATTAAAAAGCAGAGACATTACTTTGCTGACAAAAGTCCATCTAGTCAAAGCTATGCTTTTTCCAGTAGTTATGTATGATTTTGAGATTGGACCATAAAGAAAGCTGAGCCTCAAAGAACTGATGCTTTTGAACTGTGGTGTTGAAGAAGACTCTTGAGAGTCCCTTGGACTGCAAGGAGGTCCAACCGGTCCATCCTAAAGAAAATCAGTCCTGCATATTCATTGTAAGGACTGATGCTGAAGCTGAAGCTCAAATACTTTGGCCACCTGACACGATGAACTGACTCATTTGCAAAGATCCTGATGCTGGGAAAGATGGAAGGCAGGAGGAGAAGTGGAAGACAGAGGATGAGATGGTTGGATGGCATCACTGACTCAATGGACATGAGTTTGAGCAAGCTTCGGGAGTTGTTGATAGAAAGAAAAGCCTGGCTTGCTGCAGTCCATTGGGTTGCAAAGAGTTGAACATGACTGAGCAACTGAACTGACTGAACTGAAAGGAACCTCATGTGTCTCACTGTACATCACTCCGCACTGTGGGAGGAAACCCTATAGGGAAACTGAGGGCTCTGTTGTGTTTGTGTCAGTGATACAAGCTTGCCAAAGCCAATTGTTCAATGGTCAGGATTTTTTTTAGCTGTTTGTTAAGCTCTTGGTGGCTTCCCTGGAAGCTCAACTGGTAGAGAATCTTCCTGCAATGCAGGAGATCTCGGATCGATTCCTGGGCCGGAAAGATCCTCTGGAGAAGGGATATACTCCCCACTGCAGTATTCGGTGGCTTCTCTTTTAGCTCAGCTGGTAAAGAATCCACCTGCAGTGTGGTTGATCTGGGTTCAATCCCTGGGTTGGGAATATCCCTTGAAGAAGGGAAAGGCTACCCACTCCAGGATTCTTGCCTGGAGATTGCCATGGACTGTACAGTCCATTGTGTTGCAAAGAGTCAGACACGACTGAATGACTTTCAGTTTCATTTTAAGCTCTTGGTAGCCTCAAACCAGTAGACGTTCCTGCCAGAGTATTGACGCCTCCCATGCTTGTGCTGCCCCATCCTGTCTGTGCTGCTGAGGCAGTGAGAACTGCAGGTAGGAGACTTGGTATCTGAACACACAGCTGGAGTCCACTGTTGGTGATAAAACTGAGTAGCATCTGTCTTTATTTCCCAAAGCACATACTCGTCAAAATCTGGGAGGAGCTGCTGGAAGGGCTGTTTCTACCTTCCTAGTGCACCCGTGGGCAGATGGAAGACCTCCGCTAGGACAAGCCAGTCCGTGGGGAGGGAACACAGAGGCACCCAGGAAGAGGGAGGAGTGTGTGGGCCTCGTGTGAAGGGCCCTGTCCTCCTCCATCCTCCCGGAAGTTGATGTCTGGATGGGCTCAGCTCACTTCCTGCTCAAATGTCGTGGTCTCCCAATCCTGAGGGTTTGCAAAGATGAGAGAGGGGACTTCAGTCTGAAGTATGAGTAAACACAAAGTTTCCGAGGAAAGAAGGCACAGGGAGGGTTTCAGGCTCACCTAGTAGCCAGTAATCATGTGTAGTGCCAATTCTTTTCTACTGTGAACATCTCCTTTTCCTCATTTGAGTTGGGAAAAGGATAGAGTTTGACCAATAGGCCGCTGGGCAATACCTGGACTGTGAAACCAGGTTGCACAGAGGCCCACCTCTCCTTCCTTCTCCAAGGCTGATGTGTAAGCAGCACTAACCATCCACCTGCCACCTTCCGAGGGGCCCTGGCCAAGTCCCCAAGGGTCCCATAGGAAAACTGAGACCAATAGCAACCCCAGAACTCACAACTACGTGATAATTCCTCCTGAAACTTGTACAAGAATTTCCTTCTTGGCCTGTGGGCCATCTATTGCTTTGGTCCATTATCCTCTCAGCCAGCTGTGTTCTCAAAACCCCGCACACTGGCCACCCCAGCGTGGTGTCCCTACCAGGGCATGGGACAGGAATTCACTTGAGGTCAAGTTGGAAGAGACTTCCTGAAGGCTGTGGGACCCAAGATGAGGAGGTGCTGAATCTCCTTGGACATCAGTGAAGGCTTCCTAAGGAGAAGTTCAGGGCAAGCAGAGGGATCAGGGGAAGAGATGGGAGACGAGCAGGTGGCTCTGACGTGCCTGAGTGTTTGGGATGGACAGGGGAGCCTGACACCCGAGGCCTGCAGGCAGGAGGGAGAGGACAATACCGAGCATCAAGCTCCAAACCTTGTTGCCCTTGACTCAAGGCGGCAGGTGAAATGGTCAAATCAGTGGTTTGCAGGATTCCTAGACAATGGTGTGGAGGGCGGACAGTGGTCAGGGGAGAGCTAGGAACATGCTCTCTAGAAACTGCATAGAGAAAAGGCTTTAACCTAACCTAATTA
Source organism: Oreotragus oreotragus (assembly GCA_006410675.1). Classification (NCBI taxonomy): domain Eukaryota; kingdom Metazoa; phylum Chordata; class Mammalia; order Artiodactyla; family Bovidae; genus Oreotragus; species Oreotragus oreotragus. The sequence goes on along the minus strand of SJYX01017676.1, from coordinate 31,348 downwards.
TTTGGTGAGGACTGTCCGTCCTGTGGTTGCCTTCACTGTGAGAGAGAACAAAGAACTGTGGTCATGATACAGATGACACTTCCTCATACTTAGTTGGGGGAGGTAGCAGGGTAACAGCCCAGGCATCTGGCCATAGGAAATATATGACTGAGAAAGTAATCAGAAGAATCCAGAAGAGGGGACAGATGGAGCCGAGCTCCTGACTGGCTGAGAACGGAGCCCAGAGGACAGGATGGTGTGGCCTTGATGCCTGCCTCGGTACTGGCTTGCGAGGGAGTTAGGCTCTAGACACGACGATACTGTCAATCATTCATGAAAGTTGTTGAGTGCCTACTGGCCAAGAGCCTTGAGCAGGAGATTTATTATTGAATATACTCCTTTAAGAGCTTCCCATGTGAAGCTAGTGGTAAAGAACTCACCTGCCAGTTTAGGAGACATAAGATGTATGGGTTGATCCCCGGATGTGGGAGATCCCTTGGAGAAGGGCACGGCAACCCACTCCAGTACTCTTGCCTGGAGAATCCCATGGACAGAGGAGCCTGGCGGGCTACAGTCCATGGGGTCACAGAGAGCTGGACACGCTGAGGTGACTTAGCATGCACACGTGCAAAGCCCTATAAACTGTTGTCAGGCGTGCGGGTGTAAGACAGATCTCTTAAGGTCTCAGGCATTTTGAGCAAGCCTGCCGGTGACACTCCCCAGGGTGTCCAGAAGAGACCAAGGAGTCGTCAGGGAGACCCTTTCTTCACCTTGCACAGGGGCCTCCCTGCCCACTGCCCAGAAATCCCCTGAAGCAACAGCAGGGGCTGAGGCAAGTTCACCTCACGCCCTGAGAGGAGGGAAGGGATGGGGCAGGTCAGGAAGACTCCTGGTTAAGCCTTTGCATCAGGGCCCAAGCTGAGCAGAAAAGGAGGGTCCCTCGGGCTGGGAGGAGGCAGACTGGGCACCATGGAGACCCAGAGGGCCAGCCTCTCGCTGGGGCAGTGGTCACTGTGGCTCCTGCTGCTGGGACCAGTGCTGCCCTCGGCCAGCGCCCAGGCCCTTGGCTACAGGGAGGCCGAGCTTCGTGCTGTGCATCAGCTCAGTGAGCGGTCCTCAGAAGCTAATCTCTACCGCCTCCTGGAGCTAGAGCCGCCTCCCAAGGATGTGAGTTGGGGAGGGGGCTGTCTAGGTGAGGGGCAGGGAGTCAGATCAGAGAAGGAAAAATGAGCCTGAACCCACTTTTCCCCCACTTTAATCCATCACCAGGATGAAGATCTGGGCACTCAAAAGTGAGCTTCACGGTGAAGGAGACTCTGTGTCCCAGGACGACTCAGCAGCCTGTGGAGCAGTGTGACTTCAGGAGAAAGGGGTGAGGCTGGGGGGTGGGGTCAGTGTTTCCCAGGGAGCTGAACAGGGGGCTTCTGGGAAGGTTTCCTGTCCCTGGGGTGAGGCCGGGAGGTTATGGCCCGGGGGTTCCAGTTTGACCTGAGCTTCTCCTTCCAGCGGGTGAAACAGTATGTGGGGACAGTCACCCTGGACCCGTCTAATTACCAGTTTGACCTAAACTGCAATGAGGTGAGTGGCTCCTTCTGGACTGGGGGGTTTCTAGGGAAGGTAGTGTGTGGAACATCCTTTGTACCTATGACCTGCTGCCCTATCCAGGGCAGAGAGAGGCCCTCCTACCCTGGCCCCTCCTTCCCTAAGCCCCAGGTCTCCAGCCCTGGGGCTGCCTCCCTTAGCGCAGTCAGTGGTTCTCTACTGGGGTTCCCATCTGGGAACTGACATGAGATGGATTCTTAGGACCCACTCAGACTTCCAGAATCTGACACTGGGGCGAGGCCCAGCCATTTGGATTTTCACAGACCCCCAGGGAATTGTGACTGAGCTCAGTCTGTGACACACTGACTACAGTCATGGGTTTTCAGCCTCTGCTCTCATCCAGTTTTGCTGGAATGTGCTTATGACCCTGGGAAGCCCCATGCCATCTGTAGCCCTCAGTTTCCTCTCTGTCTGTGGGGTGGAGATTCAACCACATGCTCCAAGGGTCACAGCCAGAGCGTGACCTGGGGTTCCAAGGCTCCTTGGGCAGCCCGGGAAGGTTGAGGTGTGTGTGTGGGGTGTGTGTCAAGGATTAATCTTGAGTCAGTCCCAAAAGAAGCTGTGTCTTCTTGTTTCACAGCTTCAGAGTGTCAAGATATGCTGGTCATGGCCAATCTGGCTTGGACCCAGAATCTGAGGTTGATGGAGAAGTACTGTTGGATCCTGAACCTGGGGAAGAGTCCTAAGTGTCTGAATTGTTCTGATTCAGGCTTCTGGACAGTGAAAATGAATTCTTGTGAAAACAGCTTCCTCCAGGCTTTAATTTCACTTGTCTCCCCTTCACCCACTTATCAGGACCATATCCCTAACTCTGGGAGGCCCCCCACGTATGTATGTGCATCTATGTGTATGTGTCTATGTGCGTGTGTGTGATCACTCCTGTGAACACAGAGAAGCATGAGGCCCCTGTTCCTTCAGGAGGGCACGGGGGAGGCAGCAGCCCCAGGAGCTCCAGGACAGCTTCCCCACCCTCGGGTCCCTCCTGAGCCCTTCACCCGCCCCTGCCCTCCTCCTCCAACACCCAGTAGGACATACGGAGACCTGCTGCGTGTGCAGTGCTGGTGGGAATGCTGCTCCTGCTCACGTGGAGCTGACAGTCCACAAGGGGCCAGGCTTCTCGCCTTAAACACTCAGAGAGACGCAGTTCAGTCTCAGGGATAAGCCTGCAGGTGCAACGCCCAGGACGTACCTCTTGCCCTGGACAATGTTAATTCTGAAATAGCCCATCCCTCCTGGCTTTTCCTGTGGCATTTAGACTCAATACCGTTTCTTCAGCTGGGTCTCAGATGTCAGTGATGGGTTTGTGCTTAGCAATCACACAGTATAAAAATTTGCACCATTAATAAGAAGTATCCTGCTCATCGGGGTGAAGATTTCTCCATGAGGGCGTGAGAGACAGAGTGACATAGAGGTCACATGCCTATTTGCCTGTGTGTTTCAGACACTGCCCATGTCCTGCCCATTCCCCATTCTCTAGCTGACCTTTGCTCTGAGGCAGACAGGAAGCACTAGGGTGTTTGTATCAGGGAGCAGCTTCAACTAACCATTGGGGGAACTTGCTGTAAAAACATCTCTTCCTCACTCCCTCGGGGGGCCCACCTCCAGACGTATCACACCTCTGCCTGAGGTCCCCAGCTGGGTTGAGCTCCTGTCATCCACTTTAGTACCTGTTTATTGATATGTTTTCTTCTCACTCATCCTGCCCTGACTCCTCTGTTAACATTTTTGCTGGCTTTTTCTGGAATTACCTCGCAAACAAACTCCTTCCACTAAAGGCTTGCCTCCAGTCCCCTTCTGGGCCACTGTGAACCAAGACATATTCCCCTGTCTGAGAGGAACCGAGGATAGGATCTCACAGAGCATTTACTTTGTTACCTGTCAGGCTTGTCTCCTCTTGGTGAGCAGGTGGGTTGATTGCAGACAGGTTAGAGGAACCTTGTGCATCTTCTCTACATCGTCGTATGCTGTGGGGGAGAAGCCCTACAAAGGGAACGCAGAGCTGGGTTGTGTCTGTGCCTGAGGATCCAGGCTTGGTAGAGCCAAGTGTGGAATGGTCAGTTTTCTTTTTTTGAGCTGGCTGTTACACTCTCGGCAGCTTGAAATCAGCCATGGTGGAAATATTTACACCATGGAAACTGGCCCGTCACCGCTGGCACATCCCAGCCCCACTGGAGAGAGGGACCACTCATCAGGATGACGTGGCATCTGCGCAGGTCACTACTGTTTTCAATCGTTCCCCATGATTGCCCATCCTGCTCCCAGGGCCATCCACCTGTAGCCTCGGGCCAGTCTCGTCCTTTCATATTCTACACTGGCGTTCACCTGATGTTCCTTGCTGTGGAGGAGGCTCTCAGCATGCGCAGGTAACCACTGATAGCAGAATGCGGTAGATCTTACACTGGTTCCATCTGAATCCTAGAGCAGGGAGCTGAAGTGGTCTCTGGAAGGGAGATCTGCAGGCCTACTCAGCGCCTTCTAAGGGGATTGGCTTCTGAGTGTCTGCTGTTCCATCCCTGGACCTCTTACTCCCCGAGAGAACAAATATCAGATCCTTCCATTAATGGCTTTGAGCATCAGGCCAGGGCAGTGGTCACGAGAGGAGGGAAGAGCCTCTCTAGAGGCTGAGAGAGTGTGGGGCTGCCTGGGATGAGGTACTGAAGACAAGATGAGGCAGGTTGGTTCCCTGACAGGCTAGACCACGCGGGCGTGGGTTCTGAGAGCACGGTCCCGGGCTGCTCAGCGCCTGGGTGTAGGTACGAGATGTGTGTGGGGGGAGATGACAGTTCAGTTTTGACCCCTTTTGTTGGGGGGGCCAGAGGGATGCTGGCCTCTGGGTGGGATGCTGGGCAGTAGGCACTGTTAGTGTCCCGCTCAGATCCTGTCACTGGGCCGCTGCCCTGAGGACCCCCAGCTGTTGGGACTGTGGGAGGTAGATGGTAATGGCTCACAGGTCCCCCTTCACAGCTGCCTTCACAGCTTCCCCCTCCCCAGGAGATGGCTGGGGTTCTCTGTCTCCTCTGCGCTTGGCCTGTGTAAGTGACTGCCTGTGAAGGGACATGAAAGCCCAGCTCCCTCCGCAGTGAGTCCTAAAGCAGGGGTGCAACGCCAGTTCCAGGGCTTTTGGGGTGAGGTTTAAGCTCGTCGCAGGGTAGAGCAACCTTCCTAAGGGAGGATTTGGGTCACCCTGCTGAGTCTGCCATTTCCTAGTGAGGGGGGTCCTTGATTGAATGGTTTACCTGTGGGTCTCATTTTCCTCATCAACTGACCTACACAGAGAGCTGGTGGGTGTTCCCAGAGGTCTGGGGGCACTGTTTGGGACTGGATTCTGGTTCTCCTTGCCCCAGAGTCTCATGGACAGGAGGGATGGCTGGGAGGAGCAAAGGAGGGGGCAATGCAGGATCAGGGCTCCTACCTGAGTTTGTTGGGGTGAAAGGTGCACATGGGTTTCTCAAGGATCAGATGCAGAGTCGGGGACATGCTGGCTGGGGACGAGGGCTGTGCTGTCTTTCCTGAGAAGACCTCAGCCCTAACAGGCTGTGAGGACTAAACCAGAAAATCTGGTTGCTCAGGGAATGGAAGACATGCTCCTCACCATGGGAGGTGACATCAAGGACCTCGCTGAGGACCCTACACAGAATTAGGGAGGATAGGGGAGGGGACTTCAGTCTGAAGCATGAGCCAATGCAAAGGCCCAGAAGCAAGAGTGCAAAGGGAGGGTTTCAGGCTTACCTAATAGCCACTAACCATGTGTATTGCTAGTTATTTTCTATTGTAATCATCTCCCTTTCTTTCTTTGACTTGGGAAAAGGATACAGCTTGACCAAGAGGCCACTGGCGCAAGACTTGGGCTGTGTAACCAGGTTGCACAGAGGCCTACCTCACCTTCTCTCTCCAAGGCTGATGTGTAACCAGCATCATTCATCCAGCTGCCACTTTCTAAGGGGCCCCAGCCAACTGCCCAGAGTCCCACAGGCCAACACATGCCAAGAGCTACCCCTGGCCTCCAGTCACATGTCCATCCCAAAGGAAGCCTTATAAGAATTAGCTTCATGGTCTCTGAGCCCCTCTAACACCTTGGCTGCTTATATCTTCCATCTGTGCCCTCTCTACCACCCAGCACCAGCCCTCAAGCCTGGTGTCTCATCCACAGGACTGGACATGGAGTCAAATGAGAAGAAACTTTCCGAGGGCTGTGAGAGCCAAGAGGAGGAGATTCTGAGTGTTCTTGGATGTCAGGGAAGACTTTCCAAGGAGGAAGGCCAGGGCAAGCAGAGGGACCAGGGGCACAGTTGGGAGATGAGCTGGAGGCTCCGACGGGCCTGAGTGACTGGGGTGGCCTGGGACCCGATACCTGAGGTCTGTATGCCGGGGTCCAGCCCTGGTGGATCCAGGGAATTCGAAGCGGGGACGGCATTGGCGAGGAAAGACTTATTTATTTATTAATACAAGATTAGGTTAGGAAGAAATAGTGTAGTAGGAACATTAAGTGGAGAAAAGAGGCTGAATAACTTGGTTTACATGGAAAGCCAATAAAGTTCCAGACAAGGAGCTTGCAGCATCTACGTTAGGCCACCGGCGTCCTCCTGAATATCGGGGGGTGCCCCGCCTTGGGCTCCCCGTCGCGTGGATCTTAAAAGCCGGAACAAGTAAGTAGACATGGTGAGCCTCCACGCCCCAGATGGGAATTCAGCCAGAAATTAGAGAGGACACACGGGGGGAACCAGTCCAGTGACTGGCCCCAGCCTCTATTGTTCAGAAGGCCTTTTATACTTTTTTTGATTGTACATAGAGATCAGTGGGTAATACAAAATTATGCAGCGTTAGCAGTCCAGACTCTTATCAAAACCAGGCTTTTCTCTCTGCATACCTAGTTGTATACACAAGTCTTAGGTGATTTACATCATCTTCTGGCCAAAAGGGCCAATTAACATTTTACAACCTTTTTTCTGATAAGGGTTTGTCAACCAGAAGACTTATTTGTGTTGATCTTCCCAAAGTCTGGTGCCACTCTCAGAAAGCACTAAATAAAGTTACATTCTTACATAGCAAAGATACAGCAACTCATAACAAGTAAAAGGAGTACAGTGACTTATAACAAAAGAAAAGTAATTAACTCAAAAGTCTAGTGTTGCTAACATCAAAACTACTATTTATCTTTGTCCATATCCCGTTTACATTGATTAACATCTTCCCAGGTGCCTAAAAGATAAAGAATATGGAGGCCTGGCAGCAATCATTGAGTCAACAGTGAGAACCCGTCACCAATACGATTTTTAACTCTTTAGAAAAGGCTCTGTATTTTTAAGATGCTTTTAAGCTTTGTGCTTCTCGAGGTTGGGGAGCTGTAAGCAATTCACAAGCTGTAAGAGGTCCGAGGGAACCTGTTAGGCAAGCTAGAGAGCTATCAGAGGGGTTTAACTGAAACATCTCTTTCAAATGCAGAAGACTAAAGCCCTGATTTGACTTTTTCCAGAAAATATCAGAAGAGTGGAAAAGCAGAGTACAAAGGCCGGCAGATTTTTGGTTTTGGGGGTACATGCTCAGGAAATTCCAGGGGGAACCCCTAAAGCCTGATCATGTCCTTGTGCTTTGTCAGGCTTCCTTCCTCATGACCTTGTCACGGGCAGGATTCCTCACGCTGGCTCCCGGCACCTGTAGGGTGGGGAGTGACGACAATAAAGAGACCCAACCATCCAGACCCTAATGCCCCTGGCTCAAGGAGGCGGGTAAAATGCCCAAATCAGTGATTTTCAGGAGCCCCCTAACTATGGTATGGAGGGCAGACAGTGGTCAGGGAAGAGCCAGGAACACAGAGAAGGACTTTGGGCATTCTGGCTCCCTGTTGGAGGAGAGAAGATGGGGTAGGACCAGGGCAGGAGAGGTGGGAGGTCTAGGAGTGTCCTCAGGAGGAAGAAGGAGCAGGTGGGGCTCCCAGGCTTCCAGCTCAGGGCTCCTGCGGCAGCACCCAGCCAACAGCCCAGTGTGGACAACCAGGGTGTTCATGGGAGTCTTGAGCCCAGAGACAGACCAGTGATGTGTGTGAATGATAACTTGTGTCTTGAAAAGGGAAGGGACAGCCCCTGGAACTTGTGAGAACTGGGAGGAGAGGCAGCCCAGATGCACCCAAGCCAGCCCTGCCTCCTAAGAGGAGACTCCCTGGAGGAGATTCAGCAGAACCCACAGAGGAGGAGGGGACCCAGGAGAGAAGCGACAGGGGAGAATCAGTGTTTGGAGGACAGATGGACTCTACAGCCCATGAAGATAAAGATAAGGCTTGAGGGTGGCCCCTGTACTTAGGGACGGCTGTCCAGCCTGCGATGGCCTGAGTGTGAAACAGAGCAAAGGAGTGTGCAGATGGCCGTTTCTCAGGACAGAGGAGAGACAGCCAAAGCACCAGGCCAGGTTTGGTGGGTTCTGGGGAGAGGACGTTTTTACTGAGAAAAGCAATGCAGAGGAATCCAGGAGAGGAGACAAACGGAGCACACTGTCTGAGGCACGGGCAATGAGAAAAGGACGGTGTGGGCCTTGTGTCTACCTAGGGACTGGCTGGTGTGTACCTCTTGAGATGCGGCACTGTCATCCACTCACCAGATGTTAAGTGATTCTCTACTGGGTTCCAGGCAGTGCCAAGAGGTGGAGGCTGACTGCTGAATACACTCCTTTACCCCAGATAAGCAGGATGAAGACCCGGACAGCCCGAAGCGGGTGAGCTTCAGGGTGAGGGAGACCGTGTGTCCCAGGACCACCCAGCAGCCCCCGGAGCAGTGTGACTTCAAGGAGAATGGGGTGAGTCTGGGGCTGGGGGCGCGGGAGGCTGCTTCCCAGACTGCTGAACAGGGGGCTTCGAGCAAGGCTCCCAGCCCCTGGAGTGAGCCTGGAGCTTATGGCCTGGGGGTGGGTGGTTCCATTTGCCCTTCCAGCTGCTGAAACGGTGTGAGGGGACAGTCACGCTGGACCAGGTCAGGGGGAACTTCGACATCACCTGTAATAATGTAAGTGGCCCCTTCTGTACTGTGGGAACTGCTGTGGGGGTGGGTTGTGGAACTTCCTTTGGACCAACGACCCACTGCCCCATCCAGGGCACAGAAAGCCCTCCTATCCTGCCCCCTCCCTCCCCGAGCCCCGGGTCTCCAGTCCTGGCTGTGTGTCCCTAGAGCAGTGGTTCTCCTGGGGTCCTCACCCGGAGAACTTGTCAGAAAGGCAGATTCTCAGCCCCACTCAGACCACCTGAGTTGGACTCTGGGGTGGGGTCTGACCATTTGTCTTTTCCCAGGACTTCCAGGGATTCTGAGCGTGCTAAAGTTTTGAGAGTCACGAGCCCTCAGCCTTTGCTCCCTTCCAGCTTTGCTGGGATGGGCTTGTGACTCTGGGAAGCCCTTGTCTTCCCTCAGTCTCTTCATCTTTTTGTGAGTGTGAGGATTCCACCTCATGCTCCAAATAACACAGCCAGAGGGGAACTTGTGCCCCAAGGATCCTGGTGTGACCCTGAAAAATGAAGGGCCAGCTGGGGAGGGATCTTGGGTTGATGGTGATGCAGTACCAGCAAGCAACCTGTGTTTTTCTTATTTCACAGCACCAGAGCATCAGGATTACAAAGCAACCATGGGCACCACCACAGGCAGCCCGAATATGTCGCATCGTAGTGATAAGGGTTTGCAGATAATCAGCTCTTGCACATTTCTGTCATAAGCCAGCAAAACGTCCTAAGGCTTTTCTTACTCTGCCTCAAGCTACTGGATCTGAAAAATAAATTCTTGTGACGTGATATCCTCCAGGTCTCAATTTCATTGATTTCCCTCCTCACAGTTACCAAGAAAGAATCTTGACCGATTCCATCTCTCATGTGTGTGTACCCATGTGTGTCTGTGTGTGTGTGTGTCTATGTGTGTGTGTGTGTGTCCTTGAGTGTATGTGTGTGTGAGATCACTCCTGTGAACACAGAGAAGGGTGAGGCCCCTGTTCCTTCCAGGAGGGAGGCAGCAGCCTCAGGAGCTCCAGGACAGCATCTCCATCCTTGGGCGCCTCCCGAGCCCTTCACCCACCCCTGCCCTCCTCCTCCAACACCCAGTGGGACCTAAGGAGACCTGCTGCGTGTGCAGTGCTGGTGGGAATGCTGCTCCTGCTCTCATGGAGCTGACAGTCCACGAGGGGCCATGCTTCTCACCTTGTGAAGCACTCAGAGAGACGCAGTTGAGTCTCAGGGCTCACCCTGCAGGTGCAGTGCCCATGAGTTTCATGGACATGATGCTGGCTGGGAGGAGCAGAGGAGGGGGCAATGCAGGATCAGGGCTCATACCTGAGTTGGCTGGGGAAAAGGTGCATGCGGATTTCTGAAGGACCAGGTGTGGAGGCGGGGGCAACCACTCTAAGATGAGGACTGTGATGTCTTTCCTGAGCAGACCTCAGTTCCGACAGGCAGTGAGGACTAAACCAGGAAAGCTGGATGCTTTCACCTTTCGCATCACTGGAAGTACAGCCTGAGGACCCAGAAGTGGGCCCTCCTAAGGATCAGGGAAGGACGGGGGAAGAGGGCTTCAGTCTGAAGAGTGTAAGAGTGAAGGGCCCAGAGGCAGGAAAGCACAGAGGGGATTTCAGGCTTACCAGAACCAGTAACTACGTGTATGTGTATTGCTGATTATGCTCTATTGTAATCAAGTCGCTTTCAGCCTTTGATTTGGGAAAAGGATACAACTTGACCACAGTCCAGAGTCAAAGCTGGACAAGGAAACCAGGGTGCACAGAAGCCCACCTCCCGTTCCTCTCCAAGGCTGAGTGTGTAACCACCACCATCCATCCAAGCTGCCATCTACCATGGTGTCCCAGCCCATTGTCCCCAGTCCCAGAGGCCCACAGCGGCCATGAGCTACCCCTGGACTGCAGTCTCATGGCCATCCCAAAGGAAACTGGATTAGAATTTGCTTCACGGCCTCTGGGCCCCTTTAATATTTCGGCTTATTATCTCTCCCCGTTGCCCTCCCTCCACACCCCAGTGCTGGCCACTCTACTTGGTGACTTGTCCAGATGACTACACATGGAGTCACTTGGGGGTCAAATTAGAAGAGATGTCCTGAAGACCGATGTCCTATGTCAGAAAAGAAGAGGAGGTGCCTTCTGTGCCTGCAGATGCCTGAAGGCTTCCCAAGGAGGTAAAGCAGGGCAAGCAGAGAGATATCAGGGGCAGAGATGTGGGAGGAGCAGGAGGCGCTGAATGGCCTGAGGGATTTGGGTGGTCGTGGCAGCCTGACACCTGAGGCCCGCAGGTCTGGGGTGAGGAAAACTAAGAATAGCAACTTTCTAGGCCTTTATGCCAGGGTGGGGGGTTGTAGGCTCGGGAGGCAGGGGTGAAACGGTCAAATGGGCAGTGTGTTGGAGCCCTAGAAAATAGCATGGAGGGTGGACAGTGGTCAGGGAGAAGCTAGTATTCGAGGAAGGTAGAGTCTGGAGGTTGTGGTTCACCAAGAGGAGAGAAGACGGGGTAGGCCCAGGGTAGGGATGCTGGGAGGTCAGGGTAGTGTCCTCAGGAGGACGAAAGAGCAGGTGGGGCTCCCAAGCTTCCAGCTCAGGGCTCCTGTGGCAGGTCCCAGCACCAGCCCAGTGTGGACAAGCAGGCTCTTCATGGGAGTCTTGAAACCAGAGGCTAAGTCCAGTATGTGTGTGATGGACACTGGTGTATTGAGAAGGGCCGTCCCCAGGAACGTGTGAGGACTGGGAGGAGAAGCAGCCTGGATGATCCTGAGCCAGCCCTGCCTCCTCAGAAGAGAATCCTTCGAGGAGAGTCAGCAGAAGGCCCCAGGAAGGAGGGGACCCAGGAGGGCACAGCTAGGGAGAATTGGCCAGGGGCAAGTTCAGGAGGACAGGGGGTCCCCAGAACCTGTGGCGATAAGACAAGTTTTGAGTGTGGCCTCTGGATCTAGGGAGGGCTGCTCAGCCTGTGATGGGCTTGAATGTATGCCAGCAAAGAATTGTTGGAGGTGGTGTAGGTAACACTTCCTCAGCCTCTGTTGGGGAGGGGCCAGGACAATAGGCCATGTTTTGTGGGGTCTGAGGACAAGACATTATTAGACAGATAAAAGGAATGAAGAGGAATCCAGGAGAGGGTAGAAATGGGACTCACTCTCTGAGGACTGGGCACAGAGAAATAGATGGTGTGGGTTTTGTGTCTGCCTAGGGACTAGCTGTGTGTGTAAGTCTTAAGTTGTGAGTAGTACTGTCAAGCATCATTAAATGACTCCCTATTGAGTGCTAGGCAGTACTGAGAGCTGACGGTTGAGTGCGCAATACACTTTTTTATCCTGAATCCTGAGAGACCATAGAGGGGAAGCCGAGGAGACGTAGACAGTGCCTGGCCCTTCGTCTCCTGGAGTACTCAGTCCTCTTGGGCAAGCCTGCCTGTGACACTTCCCATGGACCCCAGGAGAGGCCGAGATATTGTCAGGGAGATGGAGAAACCCTTTCTTCACCTTGCACAGGGGCCTCCCTGCCCACTGCCTAGCAATCCCATGAAGCAACAGCAGGGGTTAGGCAAGTCCACCTCACACCCTGGGAGGAAGGAAGGGATGGGGCAGGTCAGGAAGACTCCTGGTTGAGCCTTTGCATCAGGGCTCAGGCTGAGCATAAAAGGAGGGTCGCTCGGGCTGGGAGGAGGCAGTTTAGGGACCATGGAGACCCAGAGGGCCAGCCTCTCCCTGGGGCGGTGGTCACTGTGGCTCCTGCTGCTGGGACCAGTGCTGCCCTCGGCCAGTGCCCAGGGCCTCGGCTACAGAGAGGCCGTGCTTCGTGCTGTGGATCAGCTCAATGAGAAGTCCTCAGAAGCTAATCTCTACCGCCTCCTGGAGCTAGACCCGCCTCCTGAGCAGGATGTGAGTTGGGGAGGGGGCCAGGAAGGGGACCTGTCTCCTGACATCCTCGGCCACACTGTCACCCCTTCACTCAGGCTGGTTCTCTTGTCAGGAAGGCACTTTTCCCTCTAGGCGGCTCCCACCTCTTCCAGGAGACCTTCCCAGACCTGGGCCCCTCCCGGCACCAGGCTTCCTGCCTTAGCATCTCTGCTCTGGGCTCAGGCGCCCTGCACACCTGGCTCAGGCTGCCGGGGCTCCTGGGAGCTCCAGGGGTGGAGGGGTCACAGGCTCTGTGAGGTGACCTCCCTGCGGATGTCCCCTGCACCTCGGTGTCTCCCTGCCAGGGGGGCCTCTGTCAGCCTGGAGGCTCCAGTGACAGGGGCTCTCCCTGCAGGCGGCCCTGACCGCCCTGGGCCCCTCTGAGGGGGGGCGCTGCCAGCAGCGCTGCTGTGAGGGCCGCCCCTGCTCTCTGTGTGCCCTGAGGCCGGGCCCGGGCTCCGTGCCCTCGCCTGTGCTCCCAGCACCAAGCCCAGGGCCGGACACACAGGGGGCTGGAGAGGCTGCCGTCCGGGTGGGGGGCAGGGAGACAGGTCAGAGAAGGGAACATGAGCCGAGCCCAGTCTCCCCACTTTGATCGTTGACCAGGAGGAGGACTGGGGAGCTCGAAAGCCTGTGAGCTTCCGGGTGAAGGAGACTGTGTGCCCCAGGACGAGCCAGCAGCCCCCGGAGCAGTGTGACTTCAAGGAGAATGGGGTGAGCCTGGGGGCTGAGACTGAGGGCTGGGATCAATGCTTCTCAGGGAGCTGAACAGGGGGCTTCCGGGAAAGAATTGCAGTCCCAGGGGTGAGGTGGGGTGTGGCTGGGAGATATTGTCTGGAGTTTCTAGTTTGACTTCAAGCCTTTTCCAGCTGGTGAAACAGTGTGTGGGGACAGTCACCCGGTACTGGATCAGGGGTAACTTCGACATCACCTGTAATGATGTAAGTGGCCCCTTTTGTACTGCGAGGACTGCTAGAGGGGTGGGTTGTGGAACTTCCTTTGGCCCAATGACCCACTGCCCCATCCAGGGCAGAGAAAGCGTCTCCTACCCTGGCCCCTCTCTCCCCAGAGCCCCAGGTGTCCAGTCCTGGCTCTGTGTCCCTTGGAGCAGTGGTTCCCTACTGGGGTCCCCAACTGGGAACTGACATAGAGGCAGATTCTCAGCCCCACTCAGATCCCCTGAATCAGACTCATGGATGGGGGGCAGTCTTTTGTATTTTCACAAAGCCTCCAGGGGCTTCTGCCGATGCTGAAGTTTGAGACGCATTGACTCGAGTCATGAGCTCTCAACTCCTGGTTCCCTTCCAGCTTTGTTGGGATGGGCTTGTGATCCTAGGAAGCCCCCTGTCACCTAAGGGAACTTGGTTTGCTTATCTCTCTGTGGTGTGGCGATTTAACCATAGTCTCCAAACATCATATGGGAGGTAAACTGGGGCTCCAAGCTTCCTGACGTGGCCCAGGAATTGGAGTGTTCAAGTGACGAGGGGTCTGGTTTTAATGCTGAGCCAACCCGCCAAAGCAACTATTTCCTCCTGGTTCACAGATTCAGAGTTCGGGGCTATTCCGCCGGCTGCGGGACTCACTCCAGAGAGGTGGGCAGAAAATCCTTGAAAAAGTAGAGAGAATTGGTGAGAGAATCAAAGATATCTTCAGGGGATGAAGTCCTAAGGATCAGGTTATCCTGGCTCAGACTTCTGGACTCTGAAAAATAAATTCTTCTAAAAACAACTTCATCTAACATTCAAACTCACTTCTCTTCCCTCTCAGTCTTACCAGGACCAGGACCTTAACTCTGAGAGTCCTCTTGAGTGTATGTGTGTGTGTGAGAGACAGACAGACAGACAGCGATCACTCCTATTAACTCCCGGATGGGTGAGGCAGTCCCCCTTTCAGGAGGGTATGCGGGTACAGGGATGTAATGACGACCATAGCTAACACGGATGTATGGTATATTTGAAAGTTGTTAAGAGAGTAGAGCCTAAGTGTTCTCATCACAAGAAGACCTCATTTGTTTTTTGTATCTCTATGAGATGATGGATGTTAAGGAAACTTACTGTGGTACTCATTTTACAATACAGGTAAGTAAATTCGTTATGCTGTACACTTGAATTTTGTAATGCTGTATGTTGATTATATCTCAAATGAAACTGGAAAAAATATTTAGAGTGTGAAATGTTTATTACAGCAAAAAGTTTGTGAACCGCTGCTTAGAGAAACTCTCCATGGGTGTGCAGGGAGACATATATGATAATATCCAATTGGAGTATTGGTCTGTTTCTTCAATAGATACCAAACAGCAGTGAACACAAATAAATGGATTACCGTGTATCATTCAAAACAAAACAAAAACTGTGCAAAATGAGCTAGTAAATATGTTATAAGGCTACTTATATAATGTCTAAAAGCGTGGAAACAACACTATGTTTTGCTTGTGGGTACTGGTGGTAAAAACAAAAAACGTGCTAGAAGAGAACTGAGCAGGTCAACGCTCTAGGACAGTCCTCATCTGTTCCACTAGAGTCGCATTCTGTCCCCAAACTACGCTTCCCGGCAGGCTGCGCGCCACGCCGTGACGCACTTCCTGCAGACGCACTTCCTTGCCTTTGCTTTGTTCGTTGCTAGGGCAGGGCTGCGCTATCTTTTAGCAGCTGGATGCAACTGCTGGTAACTTTGATGCTGCCGCGTAGCTCAGCCGGTAGCAGATGCGGACCTCGCGGGAGCAGTTCCTGGGCTTGCCCGTGAACTGTGAGATGGACCAGCTGGTCAAGTGCTAGGGCAGGAAGAGAGCGACCGCCCCCACCCCCTCGCACCCCCTCCCCGGGTGTTTGGACCTCAGGCACAGGCCTGGCGTGGGCCTGGGTGTCGCGGGGCTAATTCCCTAACGAGTTGTGGAGAGGCGCGCTGAGGATGCGACCACCCCTCCCAACTGCTTGCCTTCCTTTTGGGTGGGGCGGCGTTCCCTCCCTCGTTGTCCAGTACCCTGTCTTGTGGTTTATAGCTAGCTCCCGAGAGTCCCCGGCCTCGCCTAACCCCGCGGGGGTCCTGCCTGCGCCGTCCACTCCGGCGGCAAATCCTCTGGGGGAGAAAATTGAGCGCTTTAATTGTGGTGAGTGCTACTAAAGAACTACTTTCTTCAGTACAGTTCAGTTCAGTTCAGTTCCGTTCCGTCGCTCAGTCGTGTCCGACTCTTTGCGACCCCATGAATCGGAGCACGCCAGGCCTCTCTGTCAATCACCAGCTCCCGGAGTTCACTCAGGCTCACGTCCATCGAGTCCGTGATGCCAATCGGACACGACTGAAGCGACTTAGCAGCAACAGCAGCAGCAGATCCATCTATCGCGGCTGCTGTATAAATGTCAAATCCCCACACACCAGAGACTTGATGAAACCTGTACTGTGGGGGCCTCAGGGGAATTTTTGACCCAGTCAGGCCTGAATTTTCCATTTCTTCTCTGACTAGCTCTGTCTCCTGCCGCCTGGACCACACCACCTTCACCAGCTTGCATGGCTTCCTCTTTGTATAGAGAACCCCCAGACTTCCTGGCTCTCTCTGCAGCTCTGAACGTCCATCCTAGCCCCACTCACCAGAGCTGAAATTTCTACTGTTCTATAAAGTATAATTCAGTTCAGTTCAGTCGCTCAGTCGTGTCCAACTCTTTGCGACCCCATGAATCGCAGCACGCCAGGCCTCCCTGTCTGACACCATCTCCCGGAGTTGACTCAGACTCACGTCCATCAAGTCGGTGATGCCATCCAGCCATCTCATCCTCTGTCGTCCCCTTCTCCTCCTGCCCCCAATCCCTCCCAGCAACAGAGTCTTTTCCAATGAGTCAACTCTTCGCATGAGGTGGCCAAAGTACTGGAGTTTCAGCTTTAGCATCATTCTTTCCAAAGAAATCCCAGGGCTGATCTCCTTCAGAATGGACTGGTTGGATCTCCTTGCAGTCCAAGGGACTCTCAAGAGTCTTCTCCAACACCACAGTTCAAAAGCATCATTTCTTCGGCGCTCAGCTTTCTTCACAGTCCAACTCTCACATCCATACGTGACCACTGGAAAAACCATAGCCTTGACTAGACAGACCTTTGTTGGCAAAGTAATGTCTCTGCTTTTCAATATGCTATCTAGGTTGGTCATAACTGTCCTTCCAAAGAGTAAGCGTCTTTTAATTTCATGGCTGCAGTCACCATCCGCAGTGATTTTGGAGCCCAAAAAAATAANGTTTTCTGAATGTTGAGCTTTAAGCCAACTTTTTCACTCTCCTCTTTCACTGTCATCAAGAGGCTTTTTAGTTCCTCTTCGCTTTCTGCCATAAGGGTGGTGTCATCTGCATATCTGAGGTTATTGATATTTCTCCCGGCAGTCTTGATTCCAGCTTGTGCTTCTTCCAGCCCAGTGTTTCTCATGATGTACTCTGCATAGAAGTTAAATAAGCAGGGTGACAATATACAGCCTTGACGTACTCCTTTTCCTATTTGGAACCAGTCTGTTGTTCCGTGTCCAGTTCTTCTAACTGTTGCTTCCTGACCTGCATACAGGTTTCTCAAGAGGCAGGTCAGGTGGTCTGGTATTCCCATCTCTTTCAGAATTTTCCACAGTTTATTGTGATCCACACAGTCAAAGGCTTTGGCATAGTCAATAAAGCAGAAATAGATGTTTATCTTACGTCCTCTTAATTAATATCTAACTGAATAATGAAGAATTCTAAAATTTGTTTTTCATCAGACGCAGGTTGTTGTTCAGTTGCTAAGTTGCGTCCGACTCTTGAGACCCCATGGACTGTACCCCATCAGGCTCCTCTCTCCATGACATCTCCCAGCAAGAGTACTGGAGTGGGTTACCATTTCCTTCTCCAGGGAATCTTCCCTACTCAGGGGTCAAACCTGTGACTCCTGCATTGGAGGCAGGTTCTTTACAGCTGAGCCACCGGGAAAGCTCCCGACACAAAGTTATTATTTTGCTGAGACTACATTTCACTTTAACCGTCTTTTTAACATCTTTTGAAATGTGCTGTAGGTGTGTAAAACACATCTAATATCAAAGAGATAATGGGGGGGGAAGAATCTAAACTGTTGATAACCATTTAACATTGCACATGTGTTGAAATGATAATATCTTAGATATGTTGGGTTGAAGAAGTGAAGTTAGTCACTCAGTGTTGTCCGACTCTTTGGGACCCCATGGACTCGTTAGTCCCAGGCTTCTCTGTGCACGCAATTTCTCCAGGCAAGAATGCTGGAGTGGGTTGCCATTACATTCTTAACGGGATCTTCCCAACCCAAGGAGAGAACCCAGGTCTCCCGCATTGCAGCCAGATTCTTCACCCTCTGAGCTACCAGGGAAGCCCATAAAATTAATTTCACCTTTTAAAAAACTATTTGAGATGGCTGCTATGGAATTTTTTTTCCCCAGTGGTGCCGTGTGGCATGCGGGAGTTGGGTATCTTAATTCCCAGACCAGGGATGGAACCAGTGTCCCCTTCAGTGGAAGCACAGAGTCTTACCTCTGGGACCACCAGGGGAGTCCAGGAAATTTAAAATTACGTATGTGGTTGGCACTGGAGTGCCTATATTGCTCTTGGATAGCGCTGCCCTGGGAGAAGGGATATTTCTGCATCTGACAGAGTCTTCCTGGGCTCTTGGGGATGCTTCCTAGAGGAGCTGATGTGTCTGGAGGGCGTTCTTACCCTGTCTTGTCTGAGGGGGTCTGGTCTACCACATTTAATGTTTCTGTTGGAGGTTCCTGCAGAATGGCTTTTTCAGCCCCTCTTCCCTAGCAACCAGGCACCTTCCTGGGTTGGGTTGTGCTGTAGAGAGAAAACGAAGGACCTGATGGTGACCTGAGAATGTGAGCTGGCAGGAGGATGCCTCTGTCATGACCAAATGCCTGCTGGTACCAAAGTAAAGAAGATTCTAATGGTTTTAGAAGCCATGTTTGCAATTTTAATATATGCTGAACTGCCATGTAGTTTGTAGTTTGTGCCCACCAATTATTTAAGAGGCATTGTTTTCTCATTGGCTTGAAATGCATATATGCCGCATACTACGATTAGGTTGTCCTTCATTCCACCCACCCATCCAGCCAGCCATTCATCCTTCTTCCTCTGCAATAAAAAGTGTAGATATGACCAACCTATGATTGACCTGGATCATGAGGGAGGGGGGACGTTATACTAAGTATAAGATGTACAAATATATAAGTAGAGGAGAATAAGGGGGATCCAGAGCGCCAGGATGTAGAGGCAGAGTTGGGCGATCAGGGTTGGCTTCTGTGAGGAACTATGTGTGAGCAGAAGCTTGAAAGAGGTAAGGAAGGTATATTTGTGGGTGTGGTGGGAGACTCTTCCGGGCAGGGAAACAACCAGTGCAGAGATAGGAAAGTAAGGAGGCCAGTGTGATCGGAGTACAGAGAGCGAGGAGGAGAAGAAAATATTAAAAGAGGCCCCTCTGAGTCCTACAAGTTAAAAAATCTTAAAGTGTAATTAAATCTGAGTTCTGTGTAGTTTTTTAACTGATTCTTTTTACTGTTATTATTTTACTTTAGCTGCACTGGATTTTCGTTGCAGCACGCAGGCTTAGTTGCTCCACGGCAGGTGAGATCTTGGTTCCCTGACCAGGGATTGAACCTGCATTGCAAGGCGGATTCTTAACCACTGGACCACCAGGGAAGTCCCCAGTTTTGTGGTTTGTAAGTTCTATGGTCCACAGGGTCGCAAAAGAGTCGGACTTAACAACTAAACAACAGCAAAGTTATTTAATATCATAAATCATACTTTGGTTCATTTATTGAAAACTTGAAACTGCCTCCATCGGTAGATACAAAATGATTCTGGCTATTCCTGAGCTCTTAAGACTGCTATTTTTGGAGTTGAACATCAGTTTCTGTCAGAAGCTTTTTAAAGGTTTTTCTCTATTTGGCATAGCTAGGAATTAAATAGTTCTGATTTGTTCTATTCTTTTCTGCTTGTATCTGTTTTGAACTGCTTTCATCAGTTTAAATTGGCTCCACTTCACTCCATCTAGCTTCTCACGTAGTTTCTCCATCTGTCTCTGGAGACTCACCCATTTAAATCTGCATTCATCTAGCCAGTGTAGTTTGGTCTTGTTTTTATCTTGTTTCACCTGGTGGTCTTCTCTGTTGCTACGCTTATGCATTTCATTGATTCTGAGAAGTATATTACCTTGTTATTAATAAAGTAGTCTTTTATATGGAAACTTTGGATCATATTGGATCCATTTCAGGCTTTATACTCTTTTGCTACACTTGATTTATCCTTCCTTTTTTCTGTATAGCTTTTTCTTTTATTGCTGAATTATTTAAAACAAATCCCAAATAATGTGACATATCACTCCTAAGTATATCACAATGTAGCTATAACAAATAAGGATTTTAAAATATATATATATAACCACATTATCAGTAGTGTCTTAGTATTTTCTAATACTTGGTTTGTGTTCAAATTTACCAGATCATCTCAAAGTCTTTTGTAAATTTGAATCAGGATCTCGACAAGGTCCACACATTTCTTTTCTTAAAAATGTTTCTTAAGCCTGTATCAATTCTTCATCCCTCTTCTGTTTTTTTCTCTCCAGGCCATGGATCTGTTTATAATGCTCTGAATCTAGAATATAAATCTACTTTAGATAATACTGTAAAGTAGTTTTCACATAGTAGATTGTAAGTCCAGGGGAAAATGGTTCTGAACTGTATCACGAAGTAGTCATCAATATGAAAGGCATGGCAGTTCCATGGTGGGCCAGTGCTTAGGGCTCGGCGCTTTTACTGCCGTGGCCTTTACTCACTCTCTGGTTGGTAACTAAGATCTCGCACACTGCTTGGCATAGCTGGAAAGAAAAAGAAAACGTTACATCATCAATGGCATTGCTGGCTGTAGTATTTAGTTACCACCCATACAGCACACCTGTGTCTGTCATCAGTAGAATGTGCACATCATCAATAAGGCACGTCCACGTCTGCCTCCATTTGTAACTGTGATGTGCCTACACCTATAAGCATCTGATTATTTCACTGTGTCTCCTAATGTAGTCCTTCCAATAAATTCATATTGAAAAGCATAGTATTTTTATTGTGAATTACTTCCCTTTATTTCCCTTCCTTTTATTTATTTATTTTTTCCCTTCCTTTTATAGTTTGGGTTAGGGCACTATTTTTTAAAAATTCTGTGTATGAGGACATTTTATTCAATATGAATCTCATTTCAAGACAGTAAATGAGATGTTACAAAACACAGACTATGAGAAGGGCCTTTGATTCTGACAGTGCTGAGAGCAGAACATGTGTCTGTCTTCTGTCTAACCTTTCAAGTTCCTTCTTAATTAACTCTGCTCCTATCACCTGTTCACACAAAAGTATTCATTAACTATTAA
The DNA here is from genome assembly GCA_006410675.1 of Oreotragus oreotragus. NCBI lineage: Eukaryota > Metazoa > Chordata > Mammalia > Artiodactyla > Bovidae > Oreotragus > Oreotragus oreotragus. Next base: position 10,505 of record SJYX01017676.1, on the reverse strand, counting down.
ATGTTAAGTCCGGTTCTGTGCTCTTGGGATGTACCAGTAGTATATCTGGGAGAAGGGTGTTCCAGACATAGGAACCAGCCAGTGCACAGCAGCAGGACAGAGGTCAGTGCAGCTCAGACTGGAGTGAACAAAGGGTAGAGTACAGATGGAGTCGGAAAGCCGAGAGGTTATGAGAATGTAGAACCTGGCGGGCCCCTCTCAGGGCTTGGCTTTTACTCTGAACATTATGGATATATATATATTTATTTATTTTTGGTTGCACTAGGTCTTCACTGCTGCGGGGGCTTTCTCTAGTTGCAGTGAGCGGGGGCTACTCTCCAGCTGCGGCGCACGGACTTCTCATCGAGGTGGTTTCTTATTGTGGAGCACAGGCACACGGGTTAGGGGTAGGGCTTCAATAGTTGTAGCTCCCAGGCTCTAGAGCACAGGCTCAGGGGTTGTGGCGCATGGGCTTAGTTGCCTCACAGCACGTGGAATCTTCCCACCAAGGATCAGACCCATGCCGCCTGCATTGTCAAGTGGATTCTTTACCACTGGAGCACCAGGGAAGTCCTGGATACATATACATGCTTTAATAAGGTGAACAGTTCTATTTCTTAGAAATGTGCAATAAAGAAGGAAGAGATTGGAATTAGCTTTTGTCACCTGTTCCCAAACCATTCTTCTATTCGTGATCCCAGACAGAACTCTCATGGCTCCAGAGAGTACTTCCTTCAGATGAGCGTGGGTCCTGACTTGAATGGGCTCAGTAGACCCTCTAGAGCAACATGTCTTAGCATCCTTCGTTCTGTCCTGAGAGAGTCAGTGAAGTTGGACAGATAATAAATGGAGAAATTGAGGTTTCACATGTGCTCTGGTTAGCCATTATTCTCCACTGTCTTCTGTATTAGGGACATCCAGACTGTGACTCCTCTGTCAATCTACTCTTTCTTTTCATAGAAGAAGTCAGAAAGAATGTTCCCATATTTGTCATGAAGATTGTTCTCTTGTTGGAAACAAATCGTTGTAGCTTATGTGTCAGTGTAACTGGTTATGGCCTAGAAGATAATTTTAGTATAAGCGCAGATTCTTACAAAGCTGACGATGCCTCTGATGTTTACTTGGAAGATTCCTTATTGGGATAATATATAGAATAATAGGTTCTACTGTGTTTTTTTTTTTTTTCCTTGATTCAAATAAAAGATGTAATAAGTAAAAATTGACTAAAGGGTGGTCCAGTGATTACGCATCCACCTTCCACCTTGTGATGCAAGGGACACTGGTTCAATCCCGGGTCCAGGAAGATCCCACGTCACAGAGCAGCTAAGCCTGTGTGTCACAACTACTGAGCCTGTGTTCTAGAGCCCGCAAGCTGCAACTGCTGAGCCCATGCACTGCAGCTACTGAAGCCTCCATGCCTAGAGGCCATGCTCTGCAACAAGAGAAGCTGCCGCAATGAGAAGCCCGCCACGCTGCAATGAAGAGTAGCCCCTGCTTGCGGCCACTAGAGAAAGCCCGTGTGCAGCAACGGAAGCAGCAACAAAGACCCACCACAGCCTAAAAATAAAATAAATAAATCTTAAAAAAAAAAATTGACTGTGGTACATAATCTGAACCTAATCATAGGAAAATGTCAGGAACGTTCTATACATACTCTAAACATGAGAAAGATTCTCTAAAAAGAGAACTCGGTTCTTCAGAAATGCCAACCTCATGGAAGAGACACTAATGGAAACTAAGGAAACAGAACTAATTATAATATGATTGTAGACAATCCTGTACTGTAGGGAAAATGCTATAAAGGATATTATTAGATCAGCTGACAACTGGAATACATATGATAGTCATTAAGTTAAAGTGAAAGTTGCTCAGTTTCGTGTCCAACTCTTTGCAACCCCATAAACTATATAGTCCATGGAATTCTCTAGGCCAGAATGGGTGGCCTGGAGTGGGTAGCCTTTCCCTTCTCCAGGGGATCTTCCTGACCCAAGAATTGAACCAGGGTCTCCTGCATTGAAGGAGGATCTGATAGTTGTTAAAATATTATATAAATGTTAAATTTACTGGAGTTGATAACTCTATTGTGGTTATGAAAAAGAATATCCCTACTTTTGTCAGACACACAAGTATTTACAGGTAAAGAGCATGATTGTATCCACTGATTCAAAGAAAAAAGTATATGTACATATACGTGTACACACTCACATATACAAATTTTAGCAATAGGTCGTTTGGGAAAAGGGTACAGAGCTATTCTGTGTACTGTCCTTATTCTTGCAACTTTTCTGTATGTTTGAATTTATTCCAAATAAAAAGTCAAAAGGGGTTGAAGGAAATACAGGTCTGGTGAAACTTGCCTTGGAGAGACAGACATTAATGGTTGTGAATGATGAATGGACTATAAGACATTATGAAAATGAGGAAAAGCCTAGTTAATCCTTCCTGTGACTACTTTGACTGAAAACTCTTTCTTCAGATTCAAAGCCACAAATCCATCCCTGGCCTCTCTATCCTCTGGCAGTCAGCAGATTCTCAGCCAGCGTGATGTCGCAGTCATCCTATTTCCAGATTCATTTGCAGGAAATCAACACCAATCAGGGGATCCTTGCCCAGTTGAGCAGCAGCAGTAGCAGCAACAACATTCTGATGAAAACCAATACGGGGAGGGGTGGTGGTGGGCAAAGGAGACATCAAAGAGTGAGGGTCTCTACCCCTTCGTTTTAAAGTTCCAATGACAGCAGGACTTCAGCGGTTTTCTCTAGTCCACCCCCGGGACCACCAGTAAACTCTCAGGGAGGCAACTAAGTGTTGAAGGTGCAGCTCAGTCTAACCCAGAGGGTAAGCTCTGGGGAAACAGACAACGTTCCCGAGGGGGTAGAAATCTCAGGATCTGGAGCAATCTGGTTTGTAGAGTCCACACTACTGGTTTTAGCCAGAAGTCAAACCTCTTCAGATGCAGGCAGTCATGGGGAGGGAACATCTTCTGTGTGCAGAGTGTGGGTGAAGCTTTAGTCCGAAGTCACATTCATCAGACATCGGACGACACACGGGGAAAAGCCTTAAATACGTAGGGAGCATAGGCCGGGCTTTTTAGATGTCACCCCTTAAAACCACCAGAGTACACACTCAGGGGATAAGGTTATGTGTGCTTTTAGCCTCAAGTCACACTGCATCAGAGGACACACACAAGGGAGAAGCCCTTTGTGTGGGTGAGGTATTAGTGAAAAGTCAGACCTCATTAAGCACCAAAGGAGTCACAGAGGGCATAAGCCTTACGTGTGCAGGAACTGTGATCAAGACTTTAGGGTGAGATCACACCTCAGGACACATTCAGGTGAGAAGCCTCGTGTTCATAGGGAGTGTGGGTGGGGTCCTAGTCAGACGACAATCCTCAACACACACCAGAGGACACACTCAGGAGAGCAGCCTGATGAATGCAAGTATGTGGGCAAGGCTTCTGCCTTCCTCCTCTGGCTATTTCTCTCTTTTCTTGGCTTGTGCACATATTTGTTTTCATAAGTTCTCTACATGAATTCAAGCCATCTCACTTTCAGTTTGTAGACTGTCATGGTAACGCTCCCTCGCGATTCACACCTCCCTGCATCTGTGCCTTGTGCGGTTGCTTCCCACATGGACTCTGGGCTTGGCCATGTGACTTGCCTTTGTCAGTCGGGTATCAGCAAACATGACTCTAGTGGAAGCTTGATAAGCTCATGAATGGAGGCCTGCTTTCTTGGAACCCTGAAATAACCATGCAAAGAAGCAGCTCAGGAGGAAACACCACGCTGGACCCAACTGCTGAACACAGCCATGCGCGTCCAGGTGAGCGCAGCAGAATCACCCAGCCGATCCACAGACATATAAACAAGCTCAATCATTTTTGTTTTAAGCCATGAAATCTTGAGGTGGTTTGTCATAGTAGTAGGTAACTGTCATCCTCAGCTACAGCAGAGACATGGCTACCTTTAGTGGCTCTGTGCAAATCAGAAAAAAAAAAAGTCATAACAATATGCCGTTACTGGGCAGACATACTTTTGCTCAAACCAAAGGTGCCCCTTCTTCCAGGATGCAGGCCTATGCCAGGGGCCTTCGTGCTCTACATAAGCTGCACGCTGCGTGAACCTCCTGGGAGATTCTGACACAATTCTTTCTTCACTTAGCATAGACCAGAAACTTGACTTGGGACAGGTTTAATTACTCCAGTTAAGGAGAGAAAGAGAGCACCTTGAGTAGTGCTCCCAGCCTTTATTCAGTAGCATACTGACTTTCATTAAGGAACACAGACCAAACGCGGCTAATACAGAGTCACTGCATTTTTCAGGCAAGTCAGCTGGGCAAGCGTCTCCTTGAAAATGATAAACAGTTCTCAGAAAAAAGAGGCGCCATCATTCCTCCGAACCACCCACGAAAATTCCAGAGAAGAGGTAGACCGTGAGATTCTAGAAGAGGCAGCAGTGAGGCGCTTACGCCCTCTCGCAGGCGGTGGTGCCCAGCAGAGGTGGCGCAAGGAGCTCCAGGCCTCCCTGGCCCTAGAAGAATGCTCTGGGACCAGAGGTCTATGAGAGAAGGTTGGGCAATGCCGCCAGTGCTCACGAACTGACAGGCCTGTGTCAGGCTGGCCCCAGGCCTCCTGCTGGGGCAGCAAAGTGGACGCCGCCCTGGGGACTGTAGCGCACGGGGCCACAGCGCAGATGGGGCTCCTCTTCCTCGTACCAGCGCTGTTCACTGAAATCCGGGAAGAAGGCTGCGATCTCTCTACTGGCTGAAACCACAGAGTCTGTAAGGGGGGGTGGGGAAGAGAAGGGATCCTCATAGGGAGTGCAGGGTAGAGGCAGGAAGCAGCCATGCTGCTGCTGCTGCTAAGTCACTGCAGTCGTGTCCGACTCTGTGTGACCCCGTAGATGGCAGCGCACCAGGCTCCCCCGTCCCTGGGATTCTCCAGACAAGAACACAGTAATCGGGTTCAGAAAGCAGAGCCTGTACTTCTCCCGCCCCTAAGTCCTGGGCCACATCTGGCGAGGTCACCACAACGGGCCAACTGGGAGGAAAGCTCACTGGGGGACCTGCCTTTCAACCCCACCATCCTTGAACCAAATTCCCTTATTAATGCTCTGCACACAGAAGGCGGCCTCACCTGAGCCGTGGGTTGTGTTACGGGTGTCGGTGAGGCCGAAACTCCCACGAATTGAATCTGGGGCCACGTGGCGTGCTCGAAACACTCTGGTGGGGCCCATCACGGTTCTCCAGAGCTGGATGGCATCCTTGTGGGCAAGGATGTAGGCTCGGATTGGCCCACTGTGAACCAAGGGAGCACATGTCAGGAATCTGGCTCTGGCTTCAGGAGGGCACACTGTGAGCAGGGCCCAAAGGCACACTGGACATCCTGAGAGTCTCCTTGCCTTTCTAGCTGAGTACTGCTTCAAAGAGGTGATAGAAGGCTGATGATGAAGAAGAAAGACCACCGAGACAGCAGAGTTGTTAGGAAGCATTCAACAACACTCTGCTACAGCCCCTGGACCACTAAGCACCTCAGAACAGGTGGCCACAGGGTCCGTGTTGGCCCGAGCCCACATTTCTTCAGACCCTCGACACTGCTACAACTTTAAAGAGTGGCAAATAAAATTAACAAATCTACTTAGGGGGGCAGGGGATATAAGTCTCAGTGGATGAAGATGCTGGACCCAAAATGAGAAATACCTGGCCATGAACTCCACCAGCCGCTGATAGAAAAAACGTCCTGCAAGGAGAGAAGACCTCCATTAAGACACGGTGCCAAGACAACTTTTTATACTCCTGCCCCCCTAGAGGAGGGAATAATCACTGTTTTAGAGAAAGGAACAGGGAGTCTGACTTACCTGGGTCTGAACCCAGGCTCTCCAACTTACCACCTGTGTAGTTTCAGGTAAATCAATAACTTCCCTAACTTAGTTTCCTAATCTGTGTGCTGGGGACATAATACCTACCTCATGGGATTGCTGGGGAATTAAATGAAATCATGAGCCTTTGGACAGTACTTGACAGAGTTTTTTTGTTAACTAGTGATATTATCAGGATATAAAACTAAATTTCTTGTTGGTACCATGAGGTAGGACCCTCCTAGAAAATATTTTAAAAACATTGATAATCATGAAAAGTTTGTGTTATCAATCCACTCTCTAGAAGACTGGCTGAATTTTACAGTTTTTAAGTACAGCAGTCATGTATGGATGTGAGAGTTGGAATATAAAGAAAGCTGAGCACTGAAGAATGGATGCTTTTGAACTGTGGTGTTGGGAGAAGATGCCTGAGAGTCCCTTGGACAGCAAGGAGATCGATTAGTCCATCCTAAAGGAAATCAGTCCTGAATATTCACTGGAAGGACTGATGCTGAAACTCCAACACTTTGGCCATGTGATGCGAAGAACTGACTCATTGGAAAAGACCCTGATGCCAGGACTAAAGGCAGGTGGAGAAGGGGAAGACAGAGGATGAGATGATTGGATGGTATCACCCACTCGATGGACATGAGTTTGAGCAAGCTCTGGGAGTTGGTGATGGACAGGGAAGCCTGGCATGCTGCAGTCCATGGGGTCACAAAGAGTCAGACACACTGAGCGACTGAACTGACGTCTGTGAGAACCTGACTTGGGTATCCATGTAAAATCTTTCTAGGGATAGAGAAGCCTCCCACTCAGAGGACTGCTGGCTCCTACCTTCATGCTCTCGGTAAAATTTCTGGCAGTCTTCCTTTCTCCACAGAAGTTCTCTCATTCGCACAAACTGAGCGACTGAACTGACGTCTGTGAGAACCTGACTTGGGTATCCATGTAAAATCTTTCTAGGGATAGAGAAGCCTCCCACTCAGAGGACTGCTGGCTCCTACCTTCATGCTCTCGGTAAAATTTCTGGCAGTCTTCCTTTCTCCACAGAAGTTCTCTCATTCGCACAATAAGGAACTTGTTGCTCAGAATCTGCCGATGAACAGCCTGGATAAACACCACCCCAAAGATAAAAGTCAGTGAAAGGGAGCATCTGAGTGAACAGGAGACCCAGGCTAACCAAAAGAACCCTGGGGACCCTTTAGAGCCTAAAACTTGAAGAGATACCCTGTTGCTATCTTAAAGATGGGAGTGAGTCATGTAATGAGGAATGTGAGTAGTCGCTAAAAATGGTAGTCCCCACCTGAAGGCCAGCAAGGACATGGGGACCTCAGTCCTATAGACACAGAAATCAAATTCTGCCATTCTGAATGGCTTCAAAATGGATTCTTCCCCACACCCTGAAGATAAGGGCCCAGTCAGTTGATACCTGGACTTCGGCTTTGTGAAACCCTAAGGAGAGAACCTAGCCCTTATCCAAACCTACTGGACCTCTACATTCTAGAACTGTGAGGTAATGAAGGCTGTTGTAAGCTGCTAAGTGTGAGGTAATTTTTTAGGCAGCAGTAGAGAACTAGGGCTTCCCAGGCGGCACAGTGGTGCAGAATTTGCCTGCAATGCAGGAGACACAGGAGACGAGGGTTTGATCCCTGGGTCAGGAAGATCCCCTAGAGGGGCAACCCACTCCAGTACTCTTGCCTCGAAAATTCCATGGACAGAGGAGCCTGGCACGCCATAATCCATGGAGTTGCAAAGAGCCGGACACGACTGAGCGCGTATGCAATAGACAACTAGTATACACACGCTGTCTTGAGGCTTGGTTCTTCTTACTGTACTAGAGCCTTTAATTATTTTTAAAAATATTTTATTTATTTGTTTCTTGGCTGCATGGGTTTAAAGAATCTGCCTGCAAGGCGGGAGACCTGGATTCCATTCCTCGGTTGGGAAGATGCCCCTGGATGAGGGCACAGAAACCCATTCCAGTATTCTTGTCTAAAGAATTCCCATGGACAGAGGAGCCTGGGGAGCTACAGTCCATGGGGCTGCAAAGAGTCAAACATGACTGAGTGACTTCACTGCACAGGACCTTCATTGCTTCATGCAGAAGCTTTCGTTGTGGCCCACGGCCTTCAGTAGTTGTGGCACATGGCTTAGTTGCCCCATCTTAGTGGGATCTTAGTTCTCTGATCAGGGATCAAATCTATGTTCCCTGCATTTCAAGGTGGATTCTTAACCACTGGACTACCAGGGAAGCCCCTCTTATATATCTGCCTCAGTTCTCCGACAAATTTTTAGTCTCCTTGGGGTCAGTGTCCACGACGTCTAGCTTTGCCTCCACACCATCTAGCACAGGACTGTGTTGTCAGCCTTCACAAATGGCCCTGGGGCACCTGAAACAGAAGCAATGCCCAGGGCATACAGTAGAGGCTCAGGACACGTTCTTACCTCCAGAATCAGGGGGTGAGCAACTGCATCAGGCTTGATTAGGGCCAGAGTGAGCTGGAGAGCCTGCGGGCTCCGCAAGATCGAGGTCATCTCCCTCCTGCCTTCGGAGAGCCAATTAGACACATCAGTGTTGCAGTCCCCACCCTTCTTACTCTGGAGCCAGGCGGTCTTGCAAGTCAACCAGGGCTCTCGCTTCTCAAAGGTCAATAAAGCACATGACAGTTACTTAGTATTTCACTGCCCACTGGGATCATGGGATTGAGGGAAAGGAATAGTACAGGGGCCCTCAATTTACCCAGTAGGGGACATAATCTTGCTAATGCAACTGTAACCTTGCAAAGGACTGACCCATTCATGAGAAGTTCAAGTTTAAACATCACCTGTCTCTGCCAGTACTCCCTTCGCTTCCTATCTTTTGTGCTTTACAGAGGATTTACAATTTACATTCCTATAGACTCTAGCTACAAGGGTAGGTCACACAGTGCTCTCCCATCAATTCTAGAATTGCAAGACTGGATGGACAAGAATTGGGATGTTGCCAGGATACCACCCCCTCTCACCTTCCCCCCTCCCCGCCGGCCCATGGATACATACGATTTCAATTCTAATGTTCCAGATAAGCCAGGATCTACCCTGGCCAAATCAAACCCTTTAATACACTTGCTGTCCTCAATGGCAAGGCTTGTTGTTCAGTTGTTAAGCTGTGTCTGACTCTTTGTGACCCCATGGATTGTAGCAAGCCAGGCTTCCCTGTCCTTCACTATGGCAAGGCTTGCAGACATGCAACTCAAAGGTCAAAGACAAGCTGTACTCATTTTGTAGCTGAAATGTCTGGCACAAAGATGCTTAATCAATTCTATTGACTAAATGAACCTATATACTCTTATTCTATTTATCTTTGTATATCTACAGTCTAATCATGGTGTATGAGCTGAATAATTGTGGAAATGCTATAAAAAACATAAAAGTATTTTAAACTGGACTAAGAAAACTTGAGATCTCTTCCAACTTTGAAATTCTATTTACATGTAAGAAACTGATCATCTATGCAGGTCTAAGGAGTAGTTCTCAAAGATTATCTGGGTGGAACCTCTAAATCTGCCAGTAAATAGAGAAGGCTTCCATGAATACACACAGAGACAGAGTCTGGACAACCATGTTATTTCTCTTAGCCCGAAAGTGGCACATTAAAGGCAGTGCTAGGGTCTGGCCCAAACAGAAACACTGCCAAGGTCTAGAATCTCATGCCCTTTCTACAGCATTCAGGCTGATGCTCCAGTTGATCCACAAAGCTAACCGCAGCCTAACCAGTACAAGATCAGCCAACCTAGTTTCCCTAACATCCCAGATGGTGAGTAACCCAAAAGTGAGCAGAATCTTGTCATATTTTTAGGGAGAGATATCCTGGCCACCTCACCTTCCTCATCCTCCATATCCACAATATCACTAAGTTCTGGCAATTTTGCCTCACCAGTGTCCTTCCAATCCATACAGTTCTCTCCTTCTCAGCTGCCACCACCCCAGTCCAAAACATCATCAACCCTCCCTGGACTTATGCAACAGCCTCTTTAATGATCTTCCAGTTTCTATTCTTGCTCCCTCTACAATCTGTTCTCCACACAATAGCCATTGAACTAAAAATGCAAATCTGATCATTTCATTTCCCTCCTTAACCCTCCAAAGTGTGCCCTGCTTTTATAATAAAACCTGAAAGCCTTATCATGTCCTACTAGGCTTTGCGTGATCTGATCCCTCATCTAGAACTCCATACACCTTAACTTGCTTTTGCTCTAGCCTCACGGGCCTTGCAGCTCCAAGACTTTCTGGCCCGACAGCCAGAGTTTTCACAGTCCAGAATGTGTTCCCGCTGGTTACCTCCTACTCGCCCACTAGATCTTAGTTCACTTCCCCACTCTCATGGCTCCTTACTCGTCTTCTTCACTTATCTCTTCCCCACTAGAAGGTCAGGTCCATGAAAGCACAGATCTGTTTTGCCTCTGCATCCTCTGTACTAAACAGTGCCTAGCGCACATGACTCTCAACGGTATTTGTTGAATCAATCAGTGAATGAGCGATTCAGCTATTCCAAGGCCAGAATGCTAGAGGCTCTCCAGGGGAGGGCATAGTTCCTTTTCTAATGCCAGCCAAGTCACGCTTGTCTTGGACACTGGTTTACAACAAAGAGGAACAAGTCGGGAAACTTGCTCAACATAAAAGTCGCTC